>QKQZ01052783.1:0-10082 GCA_003595255.1 Solenopsis fugax
ACATATTAAAGGCTCGTCAAGATCGGAGGTGGACACCTCGGATCGGTTCCTTGTAAGTCTAATTCTAAAAACTCGACGTTGTTTCGTCGTGTAATCTATATGTCTGGAAATTCCAATTTCATTAAGTACAGAGCTTATAACAAGACAAATGTTGTCACGATTTGTCAACTCTGGATGCCATACCCTTATAAGCACACAATATTCCTAGAACATTATACGAATATTATTAAAAGTTAAAATAATATTAAAATAATATTCCGAGAATATTATCTCAAAAATATATTTTTTAATATTGTGAAAATATTGTATTAATGTTACATATCCGTTTTATGTAATATTTATGGTATATTATTTAAATATCCGTGGAATATTAAAAAAATGTTCTACGAATATCATTGTGGTCAAAAATTAATGTGAATTATTATGCATAAAATGTTCATAAACTTTATAATTATTACATTTAAAAGTTATAATATTCCCAATAATTCAAAATATTGAAGTAAATATTATTTACTTCAAATATAATATTCATATAATATTATGAGGAGCGGACGTATAACCATTTTTTAATAATATTAAATAATATTTCAGGATTATTATTTAACATTTAAATAATATTATGCGCTTATAGGAATTCATCTAAGAAATGATAAAAAAAGATATGAATTAAAAAACTTTTTTCGTTCTCTGCATAAAATCCATACTGCAGATATATATTGATACATATACTTTAATTCTGGAATAGGATTTCCAAATCTATAAAAGTGGTACATACGAAAAGTTGTCAAAATTATTGCGTTTAATCGGTAAAATAGAATAGATTTCAGGATCCCCTTAAGAGCGATATAATTTTCGTCGTGTTTAGAATTCGAAAATGAATATTTATTTGAAACAATCAACGTAAAATAAATTTCAACAAAAGTCTGCACTGAAAATTAAATTCTGGACTTACATGCAAAAGATCACACGTAGAGGATAGTAAAGCGATAGTAAAGCGGAAGAGGGATTTCCGAGCGTGGGGCACGGTGAAGTAGCGTTAACGGAAATGTAACCGTCTACACGAGGAACGGACAATGCATTTCAAGCGGTTGAATGGGCAGCCGATGACAAAGACGGAAGCCATCGCGGCGTGCGATGCGCCGCCCGGAAGAAAAGAAAATTTCTCCCGGCGCGCAGAAATCCAATTTCCATAAGTGTGCGGGCCGGCGTGCTATTATAAACCGCCGATAACATTGGCGATCCCGGAAAAGCCCGCCGCCGTGCTCTCGATGCTGCATGAGTGCCAATCCTTCGAACGAATGGATGACAGGAAGAAATAGGATCACGTGGTGCGAATAACACAGCTCTCTCTCTCTCTCTCTCTCTCTCTCTCGGGGATATTCTTCCGCCGAATTTATAGAAAAGTCACTTTGCAGGATCAACTCGGCCGTACCTCAGCAATGAAATTGTTATTGCGATATCGAGTAACATTTTTGTTTTTTATGGATTTATTCTTCCAAATTAATTGAAATGTAACGCTTAGTTATTTCACAATATAAAAGTCTCTACAAATGATTGATCATACATCGACTGCTACCACTTGTCGAGTTATACAGTTACAATTTCACTACGTGTTACCATTTATTCGTGTTATCCGGTAGACAATATGTATCTACATAGGTTTTTTTACTTGTATTAATTAGTTTCTCTTACTTGTGTATTTTGAGATCAGTAATTCGAGTAAATGATTAAAAATTATTTGCAATTAAGTAATCTTCCAGTCGAAATTCGTTCGCGGGATTTTTTCCACAAAACACTGTTGATGTTTAGGTAAAAGAATTCAGGATGCGTATTAATTACTGCCGAGCTCTGGTCACATGTTTGAAACATATTCCTCAGGTGTATATGAACCTTGTGTACGCGATGGCAATTCCGATACCGTCTTTCATAATCTCGGTGATATACCTCACCATCGCCTACTTCAAGATCTACAACGAAGACGAGGTAGCCCTCGTAGGTGGCGAAGAGGGTAGAGGTGAGGAAGGGATAGAAGGGGAAGATGATGGTACACCCTTGCCACCCACTAGCGGTGCATTGACGCCCGGAAGTGAAGCCTTCA
The DNA here is from genome assembly GCA_003595255.1 of Solenopsis fugax. Lineage (NCBI taxonomy): Eukaryota > Metazoa > Arthropoda > Insecta > Hymenoptera > Formicidae > Solenopsis > Solenopsis fugax. The sequence goes on from QKQZ01052783.1 coordinate 2,099, forward strand.
GGGAGGATTTGGCGAGCTTCGGGCACCAACTCAAGGTCGCAATGGCCGACGACATCAGCAGGGAAAGTCTTGACGGGATTCCTAACTCGCTCTCCATTCAGGGGTAAGCACCGCTTCCGAAATCTCGTGCTATCGATTGAATTTGGGTACGTGTCAATGTAAAGGGATTGTCCCGATTCACTGTCTTGTTTGTTGACTGTTCGATCACTTTTAAGCGTCTTTATGATCTTCTATAGGTCTTCGAAAAGACTTTCCAAGAGTTAACTGTAAATAGGCATAATCACTTTAACCGCAATCGCCGACGATTCAGAGTTATTTTCTGAGAATGATAATCCTGTCTGAGCCCCAGAAAAGCTAGTGCGGCGCGATCTTCCGCGTAAATACACGGAAAATATATAAAATATGAGTAACATGCAAAGTAAATAGCAAAATTTGCAGACACAATTTAGAAGAAAAGTTTCTTTTCTCTCGTCCCCGCTTACACATCTCTACTTTTCATAATCACACAGAAAGATATTTATGTAGTCGTAAGAGCTTGGCCGTTAAGTACTTCACTCAGATGCAATAATTTTACGCCAGACATAAAGTCGCCTGAATGAATGTCTCGTTATATAGAGATAGCGCGCTGAGTGCGTAAATGTCATCCCTTAGTCTGCACGGTTTCCACGTTCAAGTATGACGTTGCCATAGGAGTATTTAGCCAATTTCCTTCGTGGTTTGCGGCGAACCGAAGATGTTCAATAATCCATGTGAACAGGCATCCCTCTATTCTGTATAAAATTGATCGGGTGCGAGCAATCGGATTAGCGTGTCAAGTTGTTCATAAACAGCTCGAAATATTCATGTATCTGCAGCCGTCAATTACGGGACGTAGCGTTTAACAATAACAGCGTGGTAAATTTTACTGGAATATCGACGTTCTGAGGACGTTGTACGTAAAGACGTTCTCTAGAACGTACACCTCTTCAGTGACAAAAAAAGCAATCAATAGAGAAAAGGAGGGGGTTGTGGAATACCATTTTTTTTTTTACAATAACTCAGTAAATATTAATGCGACACAATTCTAACGCCAGTTTATTAGCCATTCTACCAATCCACCCTATAAGAACAAGTTCATCGAATATATAGAATGAACGTAATTTACAATTTTTACTGAAGAAGGAAAAAAGGGATGCGTTTGTGATTTTGTGGAATATTAACAACTAATGTTATGAAAGGCACTTTTATTTATACAAAAACATAAATTAATGATCTTTCATAGATTTTACACACAAATAAGTGTCACAAAACAAGGTTTTATAAACATTTCATAAAATACATTTTATTAAAAAAAAATTTTTAATAATTTTTTGGTTTAAAAACTTTTTTAAATAAAACTTAAAACTTTTTAAAATAATTTCTTTGCTTCTCTAATAAATATTTTACATCTTCAATGAGATTAAGTGTAAAGTCACAAGAGAGATACACATGGCGGACGACCATATTCCACAATCACACCCCATATATTACATGACTTTATTTGCCGAATTTATACACACATTACGACATTAAATTCAATAATATTATTTGAAATTTACATTCAAGGCCTTCAAGTTAGACTAAAGTTAAAAAATTAATATGTAATATACTTTTCAAAATTACGTAGAGAGTATATGCTTGTAAAAATGTTTGCTTATACTTATAAAACTGAAATTCAGCTTTTATAAAAATACAGCAGACACTAATCATCCTACAATGTCTAAATAGGCTGTAATGAAGTAATTTTAACAGTTGCTCTTAGAATTCAACACGAATTATACGAGACATGATATTTCACCACCCCAGATATATTCCACGCCCTCCTTCTATATTACGGGTATTTTATAGGACACATTAACAGTAAGAATAGAATACTTCAACTCCTATGTATGTACACATCGTTTTATATCAATAGAATAGTGGTTCGAAAAGATGGCAGATATATTGTACGTAAAAATATGTCAGATCACGTACATCCTTAATGGCAATTCGGTCTCGTCGTCAGACTACATTAAACCAGCACAATTCGATTTGGAATTAATCGCGTATCGCGTACCACGTATTCTAAAGGATACGTAATAGATTTATGGGAGAAATCGATTATAGAAATCCTATGAGATACATCGTACAATAATATTTAATAAGAGAATTGTAGTAATCTTCGATGAGAATACGACATGCTCGAGTGCCTTCGGTCGAACGTGCGTGATAAAATATCATGGGTGTAGAATAGAGATAGGAATTCGCGGAAAAGATAAATTGATCCACGAATTCTCTGCAGATTATTCAATGACTAGCTACAGAAATACATGATACGGACCAGATGAAAACCGTAATCCTCTCGACTTCTCGCAATTTTTTTTTTCTTTTAATTCAAAATTAACTTCATGTAAGAATAATTTGTTTGTAAAAAAGAAAGACAATCGATGTAGTAAAAATGATGGCGCAGTTAAGTGCTTTCGACCACACTACCGGCGCATCTATCTATAAATAGCAACTCGCGGGATGCAGGGCGATATAGGTCGAACGGCTGCGCGATAGACTGCGAGTCGCCGCTACTTCTCCCACCATCATTCAACCGCACACACGGAGTAATCTATCTGAAGTATTCCGCGATTCATATCCACCATTCAAAAGGCTGCGACAGAAGCAACGATCAAACACCCCCTATTTCCTCGTGCTCGATCTTCCACGCGGAAACTTTCGCAAGTACGTTGCGCGACGACAGTGTAACAAATTTGTTTTCGTAATCTTTCTGCGCTAGAGTGTACTTTTCTAACGTTTTTTTTTAAATAAACGACCTGTGTGAAACATTTATATGTGTGGAAGTGTCGACAAATATTTTTAAGTAAATACTGGACAAGCGAGTGTTCCACATCCGCAAATAAATCCGTTCCACTCTCGAAAAGAACTACGTACGACAATGTTTGTCGCGTTATATTTGTCGAGGAGACGTAACAGCAAGTAGTCTTCACGCAAAGCTACTTATACTACTTTGTCCCAGTTTATTCTGTCATCTGTTAGTGAGGACGCAAGAAAGATTCGCAATTATTCTGTGAATCGAAAAATGGAAAGCAAAATTTTGGGGAAAGCAATTTGACGTTTGAGACTATCCATCCTTCTACTTTCCGAAGAACTTATTCAGTAAAAACTTTATTCTACGGAAATACATTAAATTTGTAACCCCCTTTATGCTCTCAGTATAGCAAAATGACTATACATTATTCATAAGATTAATAAATAATTTTCATTCCTTTCATGGAGATTTTGCAGTAATTACAGAAATCTTTGTGTTAGCATATATCTCGACATTATTAAAAAATTAAATCATTTGACTTTGTTAGAGAGAAGATACTAAAATTGTGAATAAAAAGAGGAATTTTTAGATATATCTAAACTATTGAGGTTTCAGTGATTAGAAGTATGTTATCCTACAAAACAAATTCCCAACGTTACTTCGTTCAATTTACCTATTTTTTTATCCGAATATATGCTCGACGCATGCACGTTTCCGTGCGGCACAAGTTTGCACGTGTGCTTATGATCAATCGTGAGTTAGTACCTCACGCAAACGGAAGAGCTGCGGTTTTGACGTTTATACGGAATGCGTGAGAGAGGCCACGTTGAGACCAAGCAAGGACGCGAGCATCGATTCTGACCCAACAACCACGCAAGCCCCGCCTAACTCACCCTTGCTTTCTCAGCCCTCCCCATAGCTTCCAAACGACAGCCTTTGGCGGAGGTTGGAGGAGGGGGGGTCCTCCTACCTTGCCGAATTCTCGCGGTCGTTCGCTCGCGAATACTGCACGAGCTTGCACAAACCGAGATATTAGGTCGTTGTATGCACGTAGACGAGCAAGTTTGGGATATCAACGAGGCTTCGAATTCTCGAAATGAATATGCGAAACCTGAACTGAAATAAGAGATATATGTGATATAAATAAAATATTTCGATTTTGAAAAGACAGCATCCTAAAAAAAAAAATAGAAAAGTCTGTAAAATATCTTAATTTGACGTCATATTGACCAAATCATGATCAAAAGTGAAGTAAATTTAATCAATATGACGTCAAATTGACATTATTTTGATTTTTCTGTTCTTCTTGAGATAGTATAATGCCCTGTTAAAAAATCGATAGAAAATAATAGATTTAAACTTTATTGAAGTTTTATCTAATTTCATAATAAAGTTACCATTATACTCGGACTCACATTTGAGCTACGATAGAGAAGTTATCTATTTTTATCGTTTCCTAGGAATATCTTACTTAAACAATTAAATACTAATCTGAATGCGTATGTTTTTCTATAACTTATCGAGTTAACTAATACAATCTGAAAATTACGATTTGCTATATTTATATATATCTGTAAGAAATATAAAAATAATTAAACACAAGGTTAGCAGATCTACATCAGTTACAGCGGTTCTCAGAGCCGAATAATAATTTTTACAATCTCCAACTTAGTTACATATAAAATAATTAATATATAAACAACAAAATGTCTAAAATTAAAATATTATATAATACATTATACATAAATTCTGAAAAATTAATAGGATAACAATTTTGACAAAACACATTATCAAATAAACATGATTAAAGATGATTACTAAATTATATGCTAAATAACAAAAAAAATAACGATAACAAATCTGATATTTACGAACTAAAATAGGATTATATACGTTTTTTTCTTAACTAATTTTATCGGATTTTTCAAATAGGGTGTTGCAATTACAGATGCAAATTATATATACTTCCAAATTATTACATGAAATTTTTTTTATGTGAATCAGGAAATAATCCATTTTTTAAAGCTGAAAGATGATTACGTTCATATCATGTATCTTTACTAATAATGACAAATTATATGGAAATAAATTAATGCAGACCATATTCCACCATATGAAAAATTCATACATTTGTTTTTACTTCATAGAAACTTGAGCAAGACGATGACGACGAGTATCTCAACTCCCCCTGGGCCGACGGCAGCAGTTTGAAGCGACATTTTCAAGGTCTGAATAATATCTCGTGGAGACCACATTAGGCGATATCATCGCCATTCGTGAAGAAGCAAGGCGTCACAGTGGCCGAAGCTTTTCTTCACCTTCTTGGAGGATGGAGCCAAGGAGTTGTCTTTCTGTCTCAGGATCGACTAAAATCCACCCTCGCGATTCGCAGAGTGAACCAGAGGTCACAACACTCGGTACAACTCTCTCGAGCAACTCAAAAAATCGTACGCGAATACACGGCGATTCGAGGGAACCTTTGACGAATCTGCCATTTCTCTATCGTAAATCTATCCCCGTTACAAGCGCCGACTGTACTTGCAAGTGTCACGACGGTATTTCGTGACGTACTTTTTCCTACTCGATAATAGCTCAATAATTGCGAAGTCGCGCGCATTGATAACTCTGCCGTAGCTCGTGCCAGAGAGGCCAGCAGTCCTCGAACGCGGTATCCTCAATGCGATACTCGTATGCGCCAGAAAAGTTCTTAGTTTCTTGCAACGTTTAAACGTTGGCACGCGGCAGCCGTTATTTCGCGCGCCAGATTGATTTACCTCGCACGATGCCTTCTTCGTAGCTTGTCTAAGTGCGATTCGCGATCCGAAATCCAATTCGCGAATCTCGTGCCTGTATATCGCATTATCGTAAACAGAATCTGTCCTTACTGTCGTATATGTAGCGTTCGGGTACACCGTATATTTTTAAACGATTTTCCACGATGTATCCGCGACGGTAGGCGATCGTTCTGCGTAAAGAGGAAATAAATCGGTTACCTTGGCACAAGTCCTAAAAAACTAAAATCTTGAATCGTGTAAATGTGTAATAATCAAAAGTTAAAAATTTATTTACAACAGATTATACTGCCTCTGCAAGACATCCATTCCGAAACGAAACTCGTCTTTACTCATGTGGCTTTCACACTGCAGACATTAAAAAGACAACCAATTTTTTCTGCCTCTCTATATTCGTTAACTAATTGAATTTCCAAAGTTACTGGACTCGTGTCATTCTCAAAACGACTGATGCAAACTTGCAACGAAGCGCATACCGAGTACACGCTCCCTCTGGTTCACTCAACAATACTTGAACGGTCCATCCGCAGAACGCAGAGGAGGGAGAAAAAGCGCGTGGCGAGGTTCTACTCGCGGCATCACGCGCTGTCTGTATATTAAAGTCTCGAGTTAGCTATGGACTTAAAGACCTTAATCAGTAAAAACTATGAGCTAAATACCATTACACGTTACAAGTATTATCAGGTAATTCGCTTGCTGTGTGATCATGATGCGTCCACTCGCGTGCATCGTTAGACACTTTTATCAGACACACCGACGACACTACGTCCGTACCACTTTTAACTGGCGACACACGCTTTTACAAGTAAAAACGCGCGATTCGCAAAGTGTCCACCCCCGCACCCCGTTGCGGCCTCGTCCATGTACTATGATCTCCACACGCACAAATTCTAACGTTTTTCAGGTACCTGACCGACACGCACGAAGAAACGTAGGGTACCTTCGCGAGTCTTACGACTACTACATATGCGCATTTAAATCGATAGGAGTGCACAAGACGAAGAAACGTTCGGTATACAATGCGAGGAAGGCTTCTCTCGAGATAAAACTGAGATACGGCTCGTTTTTAGATGTGCTATTCCTTCAGAAAGAAACAAAAAGAAAAAATAGGTGTTGAGAGCATAATTAAAAAGAGCAGATCTATCGCTACTAAATCGCTATTGTATTTTTTTTTCAACATGTACCGTTTGTATATTTTGACATTGTATTTGACAAGATTGAGCTGCTCTGCATTTAAGTTTTAACGGGCATTCCGTACCCTCAAAAGGTGAAACATACTTGGAGTCCAATGGTTTAAAATAAAATCGTAATCTCGATAATATCAGTCGTAATGAGCTTCGTGCTACTCCTCGGGACGGCTTTAAAAAGAATGTCTTATTATCGTCTTGATGTCGGCCGTGAACATAATTAGCTGTATGCTACGTTATGATTTTAGCGTTAACATCGCCCGTGATATCGACCAAACGTTTGCCGCATGGAAACTGGAAGTACCCAAGTAATACTTCGAAATGCTAGTGAGCATTTAGTTATAGTGTTTATATCGAAACTTTGAATATTTTATTGAAAATGTATAAAATTATTTGTAATCCTTGAAAATATTGATGTTCCATGCGGCAATAAACCGGGCGAGATGTGAAAAAAAGACCATATGTAATTATCGCTCGACATCGGTTTATTTCTGCGATCATACACACACCGAGCAATATCCACACACGTACACGATACACGGTGAAAGGCACATTCTACACACATCGGATAATCTATGGAGAAAAAAAGATAATTGAATTGTTTTTATGGATTAAGAACAAGTTGTCTGTGATCTACAATAATTAAAAGAATATTAATAAGTATTAACAGATAAAAGTATAATTGAGATAATATCGATAATGTTGAAAGATGGGGGGAAAGAATTAACCAAGGGACGATTGGATTTTATTGGTACAAGTTGAGCGCAGGTTTCTCGAGGCATTGGTTGAGCAATACGATAGTAAAAAAAGGAATACAATATCGCATAAAAAAATTAAGATCACCGCAAAGGAATTTTAGAAGAAACAGAGAAATATATTATATAAATTACAACAATAGAGACTTATACGATAGAGCACGCAACATGTGAACATTTAAATCGCTACTGTTAATCTGTACTAACTTGCGATATAAAAAAAAGAAAGGTGCGTGCTGCGTTCGGATAGTACCAATAAAAAAATATACAAGTATATTATATGGCACTTGACCGTCGCGGCTAAAAGTATATAGGATTAGATAGATTTATAGAAGCGCAAAACACCAAAAATCGTTCCTTCCACCCGCTCCGGCCGTGTATTCGATTTTAAATATATTGCATCTCATATGTAAAGTCAAAGCTGTGTGAATTTAT
>QKQZ01052791.1:0-15384 GCA_003595255.1 Solenopsis fugax
ACAGTATTTAAAGTAAATTTTTAACATATACCCATACAAAGATATTTCCATTTTTACGAATCACCCCACCTAACGAATAGTCCTGGTCTCCCCTACTGTGTTTTTAGAAATGAGCTATATGCATATATGCACAAATTTTCAAGACAAATTTTTCTCTCATAAAAACTTAGCTCATTTCTATACAGTATTTGTTTTTTCATACTATTTTGAAAAGGAACTATGCTTGATTTATACATATAACTCTGGTGAAAATTTTTCTCATAATTTTTATACGAACATTTTTTAGAAATACTCAGAAAGTCTATATTTTCTCTTAGAATTTTTTATTTGTGAATTCTGAAATATTTTGAGATTTCTCATCCCATAATTTTTTAAAAATATTTTAACTTTTTTAGATTTTATACTTATTTCATCAAAAATCATACATAAGATAGGCTCCAAGGAAATAAATGAAGAGTATACTGTTTAGTGCCAATTAAGAGCCAAACACCAGGTCTTCGCGTGTAAATCAATGTATTGTTCTTCAAAATTTTACAAACGTTTCGATCCTTACGATTTGGACCATCCTCAGTGTAACAGCAAAATAGTCGAATATATTAATCCTCTCGCTCGCTGGTTGTCCTCCTTTCACAGAATGCTCATACATCTCAGTCATCCACGACATCCTCAAATCGGATGAAGATATATCTCGTTCTCCGTACCGTTCACATCGCACGCTCTTTACCGAACACCGATTTGAGGATGTCGTGGATGACTGAGATGTATGAGCATTCTGTGAAAGGAGGACAACTAGCGAACGAGAGGATTAATATTCGACTAACTATTTTGCTGTTACACTGAAGATGGTCCAAATCGTAAGAACCGAAACGTTTGTAAAATTTTGAAGAACAATACATTGATTTACACACGAAGACCTGATGTTTGGCTCTTAATTGGCACTAAACAGTATATCTTAATTTCATCAAAACTTGTAAGACAAAAAATCTTAGAAATCTTAGAATATTTCATAATTAACATAAATGAAAAATTCTGAGAAAAGATGTAGACTTCCTGGGTCTTTTTGAAAAGTATTCCAATTCGTATAAAAAAATCTGAGAAAGTTATAAAATTATATAAAAATTCTGAAAAATTCTGAGAAAAATTTTCACCAGCGAAAGTATAATAAAAATTATCTTCTATATAAAGCAAAGACGTCGATAACAAAACTATAACTTTTCATTTTTTTTTGTTTTTTCTATGAAATTATTGACTCCACCATACATTATTGTCTGTACTTTAACTGGTAAAGGATTTAATTCTGTGTCATCAATAAAAAGATTATTTAATGTGAAAAATATTGCGTTTATTCAGTAAAATAGACCAATTGCTTAAAAAGAAAAGACTTATGAAAAACAGCACTTGTGTTTCTATGCATATTGCATTTTCAATCTTCTGAAATTTGACGGCGATTTTCTATCAACAGATTTGATAAATTTTTATATTAAAGGCGATCTCACCGATTTTAATGATCTTAACATACATTGTTAGAGTCACCGTCCTAAGTAACAATCAAAAGATTTTAGCCGTCGCTCGTAATTTGTTAAAAGGTTATTAATAAAAATAGTTTCATAAACAGAATAACTCCACGCGAAGCGAGGGCCACCCCCACACCTTTCCCCCTGCTTTGGGGCGAAACGAGGTCTACAATTATATTACTCTACATGGGTTTTCCACAGCACAGTTATAGACCTCATTTCGTCCCCTAAGCACAGGGAGTTATGGGCTGGACCTGACGTAGAAAGTCGCAAACCCACGTGGAATAATAAAATCATAAACGTTTCGTTGCTAAGCATGGGAAGATGTGGGTTGGCATTGATTTTTTTTTTTACATTGATGAATGACATTAATTGTTAATAATTTTTAAATAAGTAGCGAGTGATGGCTAAAATCTTTTGAATGAATTCATTCTTTTGATTGTTACTTAAGACGGTGACCTTGACAATATACGGACAGGATACCATTGAAATTGGTAAGGTCGCCCTTAATATAGAAATTTACCGCAGATTGTCTGAAATATTCGAACTAGATGGTCTTTTTTTATTACAAATTATTCGAACAGATTAAACAATATGTTCGAATCTTTTCTCTGAGCCCTAGGTTATTGCTTGTTATTCCGATCTTGCTTTTGATCATGATAATCAAATTCATACCATGACATTTCAGTGGTATCGACAGCGACGCATTCTTCCGATGTTGGAGCGGTAGTATCGATGTTGTGTCACCACGGTTGTGAAACGAGAATCTGAAACAAATTATTGTACAACCAAGTTGGAAACTTTTAGTTTGCGCCTGTCAGTTTGCGATTATCAGAACGCTTTTGTTGTCAGTCAAGTCTGTCGATACCTGTATAAGTTGCGCTTAATACTAAAAGGAAAGTATTAAGATTAAAAAGAACAATTATAACTGTCATGTGTGTCCTACACGTGTTTATTTTTTAAAGCTAACAAATCTATTCTTGTGTGCCGTTATTTGTACAGTTTTGTTAAAATAAACAATACAAATTATGATAGTGATATATTTGTTACATTAATGCTATTTATTTGCAGAAGAAAACATTGTCTTATCAAATTGAGACACTGAAAAGAGAAATTTCTTCCGCCTTGCAAGACAGAGATGAGGCTCTGAAGATGTGTAACGAATTACGGCAGAAATTCGGCGATTACTCCGAAGGTGCCAGCAGAGACTATAAACATCGCTTGGAATTGAATTCGCTCAGTCACGAACGTGACAGTGTCAGCAAGGAGGCCGAGAAGGAGACCAACACGCGAGACTACGCCACACGAGACAAGCAACGTATGGATAATTTAGAGCAGGCTAATTTGGAATTAGATAAATTCAGGAAATCCGTGGATACACTTCAAGCAGAGCTTGAGGAGGCCATTCAAGAGGCCGAGGTGTCGAAGAGGAGAAGAGACTGGGCCTTCAGCGAGCGCGACAAGATAGTGCTGGAGCGGGAGAGTATAAGAACTCTGTGCGATAGATTGCGGAAGGAACGCGATCGCGCAGTCTCCGAACTGGCCGGCGCCCTGCGCGACTCTGATGACATCAAGAAGCAACGAAACGAGGCGTCGAAGGAGCTGAAGGATCTGAAGGAGAAAATTGAGTTCGGCGATCATGCCCTGCGCACTAGCCAACTAGCGCAGATTGACGATAGCAATGACTGGGAGATGATCCCGATCCACGTTGAGCCCGGCAGAGTCTGTCTGGATTCGGATCGCGGCGACCTGGGATTGATTCTCGTCGGCGGTCGCGACAGTCCATACTATCCGAACGACACCGGCGTTTACGTCGCGCAAGTAACGCAAGGTAGCGCCCTTGATGGCAAGTTACGGGTGAACGATTGTATTGTGCGTGTGAACAACGTCGATTGCACATCTGTGTCGACCCGCGTGATCCTAGAGACTCTGCGCTCATCCACCGTGAATCCTGCGACGCTGATCGTGAAGCGGCGTCGAATAACCAGACGATCATTGCGAACTACACAGCTATCGGTCGGCACGGTGCCTCATGGTATTACTCTAGAACTTGGAATTTACATCTCGAAAATATCACCCGGTAGCCTGGCCGCCAAGGATGGAAACCTTGCCGTAGGAGACAGAGTATTAAATGTAAGTTATATGAAGCACTTTTATTACATCATTTGTAGTTTGTAATATTTATCTAGATTAATATTTGTAATATATAAAAAGTGTAGAAGAAAAGATGTTATTATGGGCAATGTAATTATTTATGACCACTCGTATTATCTCCGTTATTAGATAACAACAAATTGCTAGTACTTATGGAATCGTTTGTTTAGAAATCTATATGTTACATAGTGGCGCTAATATGCCAATGCACGATAGTCAACAATTGTTATAAGATATTTTTACTTTTGAGTAGAAACTTTTCAAAGCTTTCGAAATCTTTGAAACCGCGCCGTAACCAAGGGCCATTATCGATTTTTATCCTTAATAACTCAAAATGAAGTACTACATTAACTGTCTACTTTAACTGTGCAAAATCGCATTATGGGAGGCCCAGTCGTTTTCGAGATATAACTTAAAAAAGAAAACAATGTAGAGCGATCCTGTATTTAATTCGTGGCACCACGCCGGCGAGTTCCAAGAATTCCAAGTATGATATATCAACAAACAATTTCGCATCAGAGAAGAAAATTCAAGGCTGTATCAGGAGAATTTATCGAATTATTACGTTAAAATATTGTACAAAAAATAAAAATAAAGAATAAGGAAACAAATAATCTTTTTGAAACTAGTGTTTATTTCATTACTTTTTTATTGCTAAATTACATATTTTTTGTATTAATTTATTTATTTTTTGGAAACAAGAAACTGTCTCCTGCATTAGAAAATTTTTTAATAAGAAGTTGCTTTTTGCCTGGTACGGGACAAAAACAATGACATTTTTGTGTCAGTGGTACTGCTTTAGCTTTTGAGAATCTGTCTGAAAGAGTATTCTTTACAGCTTTATGTTTATTTTTTGAGAAGAAAATTCGCAAAATAATACCTTTAGATTTGCGTTATTATCTGGTCAAATTATAAAATGCTGAGTCAAGTTTCGGTTCTTTGTTTGATCGCGAAAATCTCCCATATCCGAATTGTTCGCATAATTCATTTATCAATCGAAACTTGACTAGCTCAACATTTTATAATTTGACCAGATGATAACGCAAATCGACATGACATGAAAGAAGGTATTATTTTGCGAATATCTCAGTGCTGTATTAATTATAAATTTTAGTTAAAGGTGAGGCCATTACTTATGTAATAGATTAGACGTCTGAGGAGGACCAAGTTAGAACGAAATGTCATGTTAAATTGTAATTGAAACAAACTGTTATTAAATTAAGATCCAAGATATTATGCTCGTTTAAATTGATGGTCTGAGCTTCTATGATTTATTACTTTGTAAATACGAGTGACAATTATTATTATAAAATTTAGTTAAATTTTACTAAAATTATAGTAAAAGCCTTCCAAGTCCATGTTGTACCATGACTACCATAATTTCCCTGTAAAAAGAAAATTCCGTGTATTTCGGAGTATCTTTAACAGAGTTTAGCATAATAATTTTCTGTCTTTATTTTCAGATTAATAGTAAATCCATGGACACCATGACTACGGCGCATGAAGCGATGGCCATTCTAAACGATGATACCATAGACGTATTAACAATTACGACATTGAAGGGTATTCCGGTACCCTCCGCCGACAGTTCGGAGACGATGGCGATAGACGGCAGTTTCGTCGCAGAGAAGCAAAAAATGGTAAACAGCTGCTCGCAAACGGAACAAGAGAGAATGATGATGAAAGCGTCGTCGGACGACTACGAACGACGATACCTGTCAACAAATTACGCTGACCGTAATGTCTATAAGGCAGCGAAGTCCGTGAGCAGTGAGAAATCAAGTGGAATTAGCAACGCCTGGGACAACTTTCGGGAAAAAATTGACATAGTGCGCGGTCGTAAGCACAGCAAGGAACGCGACGAGAGCAAAAAGAAAGGCCATCGCAACTCTAGTCCGAACACGTTCGAGCAAGAACAGGACGCGATAGCAGAGCTAGACTCTGTTATCGATAGCTACCACAAGAAGGCGAGCAACAGCAACAACGGCGTACTGAAGCGCAGCAAGCGACGTGGTGCCGAGAAGATCGAGAAGAATGGCGGCACATGGCCGAAGGCGCGCGGCGGACCTCTAATACAAAATGGGACTGGTACTATCTTGCACCCGCGCAAATCGAAAGAACGTTTTCCCCTCAGTGTACTCCTGCATCCACCGAAATACGATAACTATAATTACAATCGTATCTCCAACCCTATCCCCCTGACCAATTTTTCCAATGTGAATAATCGTCATACCGTTTATAAAGCAGTGGAGACCCCGCTACCGAGCTTCACCAAGACCGGGCAACTCTTTAGCCAGAAGCCGTCGTTTGCGCCGGCGGTGCAGTTCAAGGACATCCCGATCGACGGCGGTGGCAAGAAGCCGCCGTCGACGGAGTTCGAGAGCAGCGCGTCCGAGACCGGGCGACTCGGCTCCGCACTAGCGCCGTCCGAGACCAGCATCGATTTCTCGGTCAAGTCTGGCAGCGGCGCTGGCCGCGATGTCGATTCGTACTACGCGAATAAGCGGCCGCAAAAGTACATCGGCGGCAGCGGTAGCGACACGCAGGTGACCACGGACACGCTGCAGCACAATCGCGTACACTCGCAGCTCTACTCGTCGGGCATCGGCGGCTCGTCCACGTCGGCTGCGTCGACTACCAGCGGGCCGACGTCGCGACAGCAATTGGCGCCCGGTAACTTTCCATTTCCCATGCATCACACGCCGTACGTCGCGTCGTCGCACCTACACCACCTGCATCCGCATCCCACGCAACACCAAAACTCCCTACCCTCGCGCTACCCTTCACCACCGTCGTTGCCGTCCGCGCAATCGGGCGAGTCTATAGGTCTGCCTGACACGCGTACTTACTGTTTCGAGCCCCCGTACAGTCCCGGACCCTCGCAGACGATCCCAACCACTTTTGGTCACTTGCACACACCTTCCGTAGATCTGCACTATCACAAACCACGCGCATTGCCGCTCGGTATACCTTGCGACACATCTATCTACGGGCATGGATACGAGGGCGGCACATTGCCGGGTCGGAAAGAGGACCAGCGTATTCGTATACCGTCCAACACTAGCGTCACATCCAAGAGTAGTGTCGGCAAACTATCCACCGGCAGCATAGAGAGAACCTCCGAGCGTGGTAGTCCAATGCCGACGTTCCACGTGGAGGTATTGAGCCCGGGCACCGGCAGCACCAGCGGGAGCAGCGGTGGCACCGTGAGAGGAAGTAGTAACAGCAAACGTGCTAGCATGCCAGATTACTGCTATGCGCAACCGCGTCCGGCGCCTGGGGAACTCCGTAGAGTCCATATAGACAAGTCCGTGGAGCCGTTGGGAATCCAGATCTCGTGTTTGGAGAGCGGTGGTGTGTTTGTTTCCACCGTGTACGAACACAGCCTGGCGTCGCAAGTCGGTCTGCAGATCGGCGATCAGTTACTGGAGGTTTGCGGTATAAATATGCGGAGTGCGACTTATCAGTTGGCTGCCAACGTTCTACGACAGTGTGGTAACTCAATTACAATGCTGGTGCAGTACAGCCCAGACAGTAAGTAGAATCTTTTTGCCCAAGGAAACAATGCGATCCTTAAAAATGCACTTTTGGAACCTGTAGCATGTTTTCTTTTTTTTCCAAATAGCATGACTTACGCGCCCTTTTCTCGTTCCCCATTGTTTTTCGATGCTCTGATAGACAAATTTAAATGAAATTTTAATGAAATTTTGAACTTCGCGTTTCATTAAATTTAATAAGATTTTAATACAACAAAATTTTATTTAAATTGTATTTTATTTAAAAAATGATTATCTGCTTTTAATGGAAAACAAATAACATTTTAATAAGAATTCAATAAATATGTAATAAAATTTTAACGAAAAATTATTAATATTTAATGAAAATATTTAATACGGTTTAATGAAAAAGTAAAGAAATCTTATAGAAATTGTAATAAGTTTTTGATAAGACTGGAATGAAAAATCGCAGATTCTATGTAATGATAAATTAATGACATTTTATTGAAACTGATAAATTTTTAATGAAGTTTTGATGAAATCAGTCAAAATGTTTCAAAATGCACATAAAATTCAAAATTTCATCAAAATATTGAAATTTTCCATTCATGGTGATATAAAAGTTTGAAAAATTTTTTATTGTATAATAATTTTTCAGGATTTTTTATTTTTTAGCATTGACGTCGTCGAGGTATAAATTTTTAAATAAGATCTAAAAACTTATATTTTTCTTTACAAGAATACACTGAATTAGAAGGCTCAGCGTCCTCGAGTTCGTCAGAAGCTGGCGATGGAGCCGCAACCGGAAGTCGCAGCGGCTCGCCGACACCGTGCAATAGTCCAGAGGTTCCCCGAAAGAGTACGGTAGAGACACTGGAACCCGTCGAACCGGAACGCGATGCCACTATCACCATCACCACCACCGCTCCCACTGTCACCACCACCGCCGCCGCGCCCATCATGAGCACATTGCGTGTCGAGAGGGATATGCGGCCGTCCGCCTCACTGGAGGTAAGAATAGAAATAAAAATGACTGAAAAAAAACTAGAAACTATATTTTATTTGGCTCTAAAATTTTTTACTAGAATATTAGTGTGTTTACTACGGGAAAAGCCGGATAAACCTCTGAATTTTTCAGAGAATTAATTTTTTATTCCTGAAAATCAAGTATTTATAGGATTTTATTGCTATTCGAGGAAATTGGAATTTGATCTCTAAATTCTATCTTTCTTTTTCTGATAAAATTGTTACTTTGATTATTTTTCTTAATTTATGTAAAAGCAATTAGCAATAAATATGACATACACATCCATGTACATTCTCTTGTGACTCGCAAGTTTGTATTATTGAAAATAAATTGTAACAATAGAAGTCATTGTTTTAAATTAGCGTTGCATGTTTAATCAGCTTTCAAATTTCTGTACTTTCGTCAAGCTAAATCCGTGTTGCAAACAGATTGTTATATCATATATTTTATTATTTCTTTTAGCACTATCTTAAATTTAATATTCAAAGCGTTTCTTTGTAATTTCATAATTAGAAACATTGAAAGTTATAATGTATTTTGAAGTTGTAACATTCTCTAATTTTACATTAAAATGACGAATACGGCATTATCGAAAGCAGTTTTTGGTGCTCATAATTTTTTTAAGTGAATTTATAAACATTTATAAGAGTCTCCCAAACTGCGCGCCGCAAAAACGCAGATTTTTAAAGAAGACTCCCGAATGTAATATCACTAAATTAAATTGCTAATCAATTTAATTATTTTTTTTATGCTTGCATGCATCTCTACTATCCCCCCTAAAGTCGAAAAACTGTAAAGAAATTATTGCGAAAAATATTACCTCGACCATGATTTGAATCTGGATCCCCCAACTATCCGGGTAGGGTGTTTTAGCCAGTTCGACCATTGAGGCACTTGGTAATATTTATCACAATAACTGATGATTTTACGTGAGCGTCATTCACAGCCGATGCGTGCATACAATACAAATAATCATAAGTAAGACCGAGAAGTGTAATAACACATTAACATCTCTAATTTTACCTAGAACTTTTGAGTAAAATTCCTGGAAAACCGAGGAATTATTCGGAATTCGTTTTACAAAATTTTAGTAATTCCGGAGTCCACTCTGGATATATGTATATTTTCTTTTGATATTACATTATCGTTTTAAAATTTAGTTTTTGTATTCATACAAAAGATTTCTATATTAAATTAGCTATAAATAATCAAAATAATAGTACACTGACTGTGAGGATAGCCATTGATATATTTACAATTAATTCATTGTCAATAAGAAGCAGGAATTGATTTCAAAGCTCACATTTGAATATATATATCTCTTTTGTATTTACTTAATCAATAGGAATTCATGAATTAACATAAAAAGTTACAGTAAAGGACAAAAATAAAAGAACTTATTTATTAAGAAAAAGGCGTATAAAACATTTTTTTCTCGACTATCTTGTTTTCAAAATATTTTACCTGTCCAATACCTTTTTCTCACTTTGTAGAACAATCTGTACTTTTTTCATTTTGAAAATAAAGGAGGATGTTAAAAAAGTGTCAATTTTGGCCCCCAAGGCACTCTTAAATAGATCTTGAGAAATCATCGTTTGGGTCCTCAAATAACAAGAAAAACAATCATTTGTCCGAGAAGTGGAACATTGCAGAAATAGCTTAAATATAGTTAAAAATGATATTAATCACATGTACAATTAATAAAATTGGAAAACTCTGATTTTAGCTAAAATTGTGGGTACATATAAAGATCGCGGACTATTTTAGCGCTATCTAGGATGCATCATGTGAAGGTATAATCTGCCTAGTATCTCTTCACAATTCCCCCCCCCCCTCGGGACTTCACAGTTTGTCATTCCTATGATATTTTCTAACTTCAAACCCTCTCTGCCGTGTGCGTGTATGTGCGTATGTACAATATAAAAATGAGCGAATTCACACTTTGTTTGCACTTTCAGAATCTGATGTTAATGATTCTTCATTAAAGTAATCATCGTAATCATTTTGTATATTTACTCGTTGATAAAACAAAATAATAGAAATGATATTATTGAGCATACTTGTGGATGCAAGGTGGTCAACATGTTGGTTGTTGTTCTCAACACTTGTGTGGTTTTTTTGGTAAAGCTTAATTTCAAAAGAACATTTTAATGCCTGCTCAATTCCTCGATGATTACTTTAATGAAGAATCATTAGTCTGAAAGTGCAAACGAGGAGTAAATTCGCTTATTTTTATATTATATTTGCGCACACATGCATAATTATACACATGGCAGAGAGAGTTTGAAGTCACAAAATACCACATTTAGTGATGAACTGTGGGATCCTGATCTCTGCAAAGGGATGTTAGGCGGACTATATCTTCTCGTGGTGCATCCTGGATAGTACTAAAGTAGTCTGCGATCTTTACATGCAGAATATGTCCACAATTTTAGCTAAAATCATAGTTTTTCAATTATTAACCGTACATATGGTTAATATCATTTTTTACTATATTTAAGCTATTCTTGCAAAGTTTCCATCACTTCTCAAACAAATGACTGTTTTTTCTTGTTATTTGAGGAAGACCCAAACAATGATTTTCCAAGGTCTATTTAAGAATGCCCTTTGGGGGCAAAAATTGACACTTTTTTAACACCATCCTTTAACACATCTTTAAGAATTGCAGTTAGTAATACATACAATCGAGTCTCTCATCAATTCATTAGTTATCGTAACCATGCAAGAACGTTTTCACCTCGTTTTGAAATTATAAATGCAAAAAAAAATAAATAATATCGAAGTAATATAGTTATCAAGTATTTTTAAAAATATCAAGAAAAATAAATTCTACATCTTTTTTTCAGTATTTTAGTAAAAAAAACCAATTTTTTTCATTAAAAAATTTTTTTATTTTGAGATAAAAAATTTTTTTTCATCTCTAGGTGAGAAGTACGCAGGACCGAGAAGGTCTCCGCGAGATGAGGCCCTCCGCATCGCTGGACACATCATTCAATATCCGCAAACCGGAACTGCGCAGCGCCGCTACGCTAGATCGATTGAACCGAGCGCAGATGCAACGGCAGAACGCGATGAGGAGCCCCACACAGGAGGAACAGAACCGAAAACCGCCACCGGGCAGCGAACCCCGATATCTATTGATTGAGACTAGAAAGTGCTCAAACCTCGGTATATCATTAGTAGGTGGAAACGGTGTCGGTATCTTCGTGCATTCCGTTCAGCCGGGCTGTCTTGCCGAGGAAGCCGGCCTGTTTGCCGGAGACAGGATTCTGGAATACAATGGCGTGGATCTAAGGCAGGCGACTGCCGAGCAAGCTGCGCTCGAACTGGCCCGACCGGCGGACAAGGTGACGCTGGTCGCTCAGTACATGCTGGAACGGTACAACGAGGTGAAGGACAAGCCAGGCGACAGTTTTTACGTGAAAGCGCTATTCGATCGAACCGGCGAAGTAGGTGACAGTTTGCAACTGCGATTCAGTAAGGACGACATCCTATATGTGGATAATACTATGTTCAACGGCACGCCGGGCCACTGGCGTGCCTGGATAGTCGATCAGACCGGTCGTAGACAGACCTGTGGTATAATTCCCAGCAAATTTAAGTAAGTTACATTTACAGCAATAATAATAAGAGTATTTAAGGAAGTTCTCTAGTCTCTTCATACGCAATAAAAACTTAATCAAAGGAAAAGGGTTAATAAGACCGTTTTTTTTGGCTCAGATTTGGGTTACGTTGGACAAAATTGATCTTTCAGATGAGCCTTATGTTTTCCTAAAATCGTTTTGCATAATAACAAATAGTTTTTAAATATATACTTTTAAAATCGATGTTTTCATGTATTTTAAAACATGACCTCATTGTTATCGAGTTTTAATACTGTTCGTGATAAGAGCACCTTTAATCCCACTATCCCAAAATTTTTATATACACACATACGCACGCGCGCACGCACACACACACATACACACACACGCGTGCGCGCAATGCATGCACACACACTGTAAAATATCCTTAAGAATTGTCATCCCACTATAAAATATCCAAGAATTGACATCCTTAAGATTATCCTGTGTTGATAATCAAATTCAGCTCTGAATACGAAGGTAACAATTATTTACATTAACGGATACAGCTTCGATAATCTTGAGCTTGATCCTAACTTGTTATACAGGTGAAGGTACAACTTTTCTTTATAAATTAATCGGCAATCTTGTATAGTTTTGAAACTAGACGCAACTCATTTTCGAAAATTTATTATTTTCGTTATACGATACTTGTAGTTTCGCGTAGAAACTTATAGAACAGAACAGTTATAGACCTCATTTCGCTCCGTAAGTAGAGGGCGAGAATGGAGCTCACTTCGCGTAGAAAAGGCCCCATTTTAAAGAATCCTTTCAAATATCTCAAACATCGTTAAATCGAAAAATGTTTTAAATAAAAGTTATAGAATGTATGATGGAAGCAATTCTTGGATCTAGAGCCTTATGTGAATCCAGTCAGTCAAATCATGTTAAAATTAAACTGTTGTGCCTCAATAACTGTGCTTAATTCTCATTTTCCCGTCTTTTTTGTATATTTTTAATTATTGAAAGTTTTTAAACTTTGTTTTTCCAAATCCATTTTTTTAATAGAAATCCCAATTTTTTATTATGGATTTTATGTTTTGAAATAAGATTTTATATCGGGTCATTTTTTATTAAGCCTTCTCAAAAAGCTCATTAGAAACTCGGAACTCATCAGAAACAGTACTCGGTAACAATGAAGTCATGTCTTAAAGTAAGTAGTGGAAAAATTGATTTTAAAAGCATGTATTTAAAAATAACTATTTACTATTACACAAAACGGTTTTAAGAAAACATGAGGTCCAAGTGAGGTCTTGAAAGATCAATTTGATCCAAATAAACCAAATCCGAGTGAGACTGAAAAACGGCCTTATTCACCCTCCTCCTTTAGAGAATAAGTTTTTGATTAATTTGATTATGCTTGATTTTGATATGCTTGAATTTTTTAAACTTCTTGATTATAATTTTATTAAAATAACTTTCTAGAATAACATTGACTCTTATGGGAAAGAGAATTTTAAGTAATTTAATTGCAAACAAAATACAAGAATTTTAAAATCCATTATAAACAATTCTTTTCCAGTTTTTCCTTATAATATTTACCAATACTAAAAGGAAAATATTTTAAATAACGAATTATTTTTATTGTTTAAATTTTGTTTATTATTTAGTATTTTGAAGGTGACAATCCAAAAATTCCTTAAAAAATATATATGAATGAAAAATTATGTGACTTGCCTCTATTTTTTTAGATATTTTAAAACGAAAAAATGCACAGTAGATAACAATATCGTAAACAACAGCATTTATGTAAACTTTTGATATATTATGTATTAGGGTTGAAGAAGAATTGCTTCTACGACGGTCCCTGGGCGATTTGGAACAAGACACTGGTAAGCGCAGCGATACTAGAGCAAGAAGAAGTTTCTTCCGTCGGAAAAAACAACAGCAACGGTCATCCAGCAGTAGAGATAGTTGCAAGGAATTGTCGCATCTTACGGGAGTCAATTTGGGATGGTATAGCGATAGCGGGACGTTAAACGAGGATACCCTTCCAGCGAGTTATCAGCGCGTCGAGAGACTCGATTGTATGTATTACTAATTGTAATTCGTAAGAAGGTTCTTTTATTTTAAAAAGTAGAGTTGAATCATGCGCATAGAAAAAAGAAATTTCTTGTTTTGAGAATATTTATGTTCGAAATGTTAAATATTGAAATATAGTTACATAGCGTTGAGCAAACTAATTTGCTTAGATAAAGAAATTTTGTGTAGAAAAAATTGTATAGAAATTTCATCAAGAAAAGTATGTTCTTATTATTCAATAATAATATTCATTGTTTGAATGGAAAATTTAGTTGAAAGGAAAATATATATATTAAAAAATGATATCTTCAAATTAAGAATTACAATTTTTTTTAAATATTATTATTATCAAAACGAACATATGCTCTTTAGATGTATATTATAATATTGAAATAAAAGTATAATATTTTGCCGAAATTTAAGATTATCAAATTCTTTAAAGTAAATTTTATATAAGCAAGATTATTATTTATTGTTTTATTATATAAGCAAGAATATAATTTCTTGCTCATACATGATACGATGATTGTTTAGTATAGGTATAATATATTGATTTAATTTGATACTAATACTATTTTCTTCTCTGTGATTTCTTTTATTCATATTGGTACATCCGCGTAACTCAGTACTCGCGTTAATGAACAGATGATTTATGAAAAAGGTATTTAATGAAAACATAATGAAATTATACACTAGGTTTACAAAGTGTTAACTCGAAAAAATCGAAATCACTCACGAAACCCCAAACAAGCCCAACACAATTCTGAATACTCCAATCATTCTGATGTCCTCTTGTTTATTTCTGCCATCCTGGAAACGTTCTTCTTTCCTGCCGACCGCTCCATCGATCGTCCTCAGCTGGACATGATATCGATCGGATTTAGCTGATAGATGGAGACAAGGCCGAAAGACATAACAATATTTTTTAATACAAATGCTTTTGGTATTGGCATCTTCAAAATAATAAATAAAATGTAAATAAAATTTAAACAATAAGAACGATAATTTGTTATTTGAAAATATAATATTGATTTAATATTGATATAGAAGAAATGAAAGAAAAATTATTCATAATAATTATTTAAATGTAATAATAGGCGACGATGCTACATGTTTACGTAAATTAACCCTTAACCACACTAGAAGGTCTGGCAGACCCTCTATGATATTTCGAATGCTGTGTGAAGACGAAATGAGATAAGAGGTTCGGAGGAAAAGACCAGGGGGTAAAAAAAGTTTGAAATCTCAATTGATATGGTTAATCGACTTTATTGGTCAACTAGAATTCGAACGGCAGCAAAGTTTTGTTGGAGTCTGTGGACTATCATTGTATGTGAGTGTAACTTTTTTGTGAGTAATCTTATATAAAAAAAACAGACAAAACACGTTCGAACAGGTCCATTCACGTATGTTACTCGTATATACTCTGTCTAAAGTTAGAATATTATATAGTGCTGTGGAAAGGGGAGCTTCTGCGCAGGGTCGGGGAGACCAGGGCTATTCGTTGCAGTTTTTTTTCTTTTGCGTATCCTGAGTCCTGTATTCAT
>QKQZ01052794.1:0-12260 GCA_003595255.1 Solenopsis fugax
ATTTTTTCTGACACCTGCGGTGTAAATCCCCCCGCGGCGTAAATACCGCAGTTACCCTAGTACATTATTGATTTATCGGGCTCACGTTTGCTTAATTTCGGAATTTGTGTTTAATTATTATTATCTCTAATAATAATGGCGATGATAATGGTGCCGTGAGTGACACACTTGAAGCTCATTTAGCTATAAATTTCTCAAGCTTTTGGCAACCAGGTCGTCTCACAAGTGAGATCGTTATTCGGCGATCCGAATTGGAGCGAGGTCTGCAATATTTACTACGTTTCCGCAGCGCCTGAAACAGTTATAAACCTAATGTTCTCGAAGGTGACACTCCATCCAATTCGAGCGGGTTTTCACGACGCTCTCTCAAGTCGGTTCGCGCTCTACGTACTGGTGAGAGCTTAATCGCGAATGTTGTATCCGAAAGTGTGACTTAAGCCGCACTTTTTGCCGGTATCTAGGTGCAATAAAGCACCGTAGGTAAGCTGGTAGCTGAGTTGACAGTGTCGTTCATTAGTCACAGTTGAACTCGGGTCTCGAAGGTCTCTCGTATATTTTCACCTATGTGTGTGTATGTGTGTGTGTGTGTGTGTGTATGCGCCAAACGGGAATCGACAGAGCTACAGGGAAGCCGTTAAAAAATAATGGCTGGGCTCGGGTTCACCCCGGTGCTACGGCACCCCAGGCACGTGCGAAACTTTAATGACTCTCGGTCGAAGGCGCCACGCTGAAAGGGGCCTCACCATCTCGTGGCGACGCGGGGCCCCCCCGTGTCCGCGTCCACTTGTGTGGCGTACCGCGCGAGATAATCCGCACTTCCGAGGGTGAGAAGAGTTGATGGCCGCCAATCGTCGCGATCGCGACTGGCATGCCGCCGAGTGGCCGGAAATTAGGTCTCCCGCATCGTCGCGTGTGGCACACGTGCGTGAACGCTGACGTGCGTTCGAGGCAGCACGTGACAGAATGCGACTCGTACTGACTGCGTGTCAATAATGCGGTACGTTTCTTAATCGGGGTTGAAATGACACCGTCGCGCAATAACGTCCCCGTTTCTGATCCCGCGCCCCGATATTGCGACAGTGCAGCTCGCACGTATACCTCACGATTACTCTGGCGCATTTCCTTTTCTGCAATTTCATAAAATCAGAGTGATTTTATCAAGACTGACACGCGGAAAGAACGGTTTTGCTGAAGTCCAAGAAATTTTATTCAAACAATGTTAAAGGAGCTATGAGAGCCACGCAAGGTTTTCATGATTAATTTTTTAGATAATAATAGGAAAATATAGATCGATATGTGAAAACAACTAATCAAAGATGAACCGATTCAATCACATCAATTGGTCACTTAATTACACTCTTCCTAAAATTTCTTTTATCAATCACTTCCAGAACGTGTTTAATATCTCACTGTTTATAGACATTACATTTTACAACTTTGTCACATTTCAATGTGGAACAATGATCACACTCTGTTCAAGGAGGGTTAGTTTTCTTTAATTATCCCTTTCATGAAAAAAGCGCATTTACTATCATCTACAATTGCTAAAATGTCAAAACTATTTGTGGCATTGCTCATCATGCTTGAGCGTTTTACATATTATATTTTGATGGTCCAACGAAATTATTTTCAGATCTGTATCTGTAGCTGCATTTTTAGTTACTTCAGCAAAATCGTTCTTTCCGCGTGTGAAGTAACAAATGTCGAAATTTTCCATCTCATGAAAATTTCGATGAATGTCTAATTTCAAAATCTATTATTATCTAAAAAATTAATCATGAAAACCTTGCGTGGCTCTCATAGCTCCTTTAACATTGTTTGAATAAAATTTCTTGGACTTTAGCAAAATCTATCTTGTTCAAAATTTACCTGCAAATTTAATTAATCCCACGCTTTCAGAAATTACGAATTTATATCGACCAAACGGTATTTTCATTCGTATTTAATCGTATTTCTTCTAATACATAAGTGATTGACGTCGTATCTCCATATATAGCTTCGCACACTTGTAACGGTTTGTAATAACCAATGAATCGATAATCCGCGACTTTTCCGTCACCGTCGTTGGCTCGTCGATCCGAATGCAACCGCCAATCTTGAGTACATCAAATTGCCTCGGCCGTCATCCATATCATTTAACTACGGCGCGTGCACCGTTTCGCGTCAGTCAGTTTAATTGACGGAAGATGCGCGGGCGTCCACCATGATCGACGTCGACACGCAGGAGTGGTCCGGTCTTAACACAGGGACGATCGTGCGTTTAATTGCCATTTCACGAGCCGTTTCGTCTTTCTTGATAAGCAATCCGCCCACCAGTCACGGACATTCGCACGCCATCGTTTACACCGTGAAACAGCCGGTTCCTCTCTCCCTTCTCTTTCAGGACACGTGATAAATATGCTTCTTTCTCTCTCTCTCTCTCTCTCTCTCTCTCTCTCTCTCTATCATTCAATCCGCCGTTGTTCCTGCCTCCATCTCGTATGGCGAAAGCGCTTTCTGGAGAACTTCGATCTGCGAAGTTTGACGGGCAAGTCGTAACTTTGGACACGTTCAATATTTTCGAATCGCGGCACTTGCCGGGCGACCCCGAGGAACTTATATATGTGATTTGTAGGGTTCTGCGGGGTTGGGCGGTAGACCGGATAAATCGACTTCGGTCAATTTTTTAGCATTCGAGGAACAATCGCAGTTCTTGAGGAGCAATTCCGATTGTATCTTTTGGCTCGATTCCTCGCTGAAATATTGATTCTCAGTTATCGATTCTATGAAGATGGTTATTAAATTCGTAAGATGGTATTATTATATCGCCGGTATTTATGAAAATGCATGCAGCTGTGCTGGAAGATTCTTAGTAAATGCAATGTACGTATATATTAAAGAAATAATATCAATATACGGTAAACAAGTAAAAATAATTATTTGTGAAACGAAGCATCATCTCGAAGCGATGAATTCTCCCGTCAGTGTACATATCCCGTAGTACAAGTTTTTGTGCTCCTCTGGCAGCAGCGTGAAAGCCGATACATGTCCGCGGCTTGTATTTTGTATCGGCTTTCACGAATATCAGAGCGCCTCTCGTTGCTCGAAACTTGACGTTAACCGCAAATGGCTGGCAGATGCGAAGTTCCACCACTCGCCGACGGGACGGCGGAACAAAAGGAACGATGGAGAAAAGGGCGAGGAACGAGGACGAATTTCCTACGGTAATGGGGCTCGTATTGCGTTGTCCTTTCAATCGAAGGTTTTCACTGATCGTATCGAAGAGCGACGTTTCTAAAGAGCCCAGCTTCTATAGATACTGCGATCTTGGAAAATGTATCAAGAGAAATGTTTATCATTTACAATTCTTTTAGATGAGTAAAAGTATCTCTGGGAAGAAAATTTCACGCATATTGTTTATGCATATATTATATTAATAGTCCAAGCGCATAGTTAATATATCAAAAATGTGCGAAAGTATTAACACAAGTTGGTAAATATTTCAGAGATAGGAACAGGAAATACACACAGAAAAAGAATTGGTTTCAAATCAACAGTTCATTATATTGATATAAATATCAATTCTTGAAAAAATTTTGTTTCTTCACATTAGCAAATTATGTTTGTTTAAAATTATAAATTCTTTCAAGAAGATTTGATATTTTGCTTATATTATATATGAATTGTTGATTTGTTACTAATTTTTTTCTATATATATTATTAATATCTGCAAAAGAGAATCTAAAGTTAATTGCTGATGTTTAAATAATATCTCATCGGACGGTCTTGCAGATTTTTTCGCAGTAATCAATTATTTTTCTGTTCATACATTTTTCACATTTGACTGACGGAGATAAGCCGAGATGCCTGAATTTCGTTCCACTTGCGAGTCGCTCTTCTACAATCTTGCGCGCCACGCGACTGAAATCAAATGGCTAATTTTGGAAAGCGATAACCGAGAGAGTCCTGGAGTTGATGGCCGAGTTACACCCGGGCCGTTTAATTTCGAAAGCAATCAGAGAAAGAGGATAGGCAGTGGACGCTTCTCTATCTAGCTGTCCGTCGATCCATCGCGCGTCCAGTCCTCTCGCTCTCTTCCTCCGTACACGTCAGCCTCGCCTCGGTCTCTCCATATCAGTTAGATGCTCATCCATCTGACTTCTTCTCTCTTGAACCTTGCCACGGTCGAGCGTCACGAATGTAACGCCCCCGACAACGTGACGTTAATTCGTTTCTACGGCAAGACGTATGATGCTTTCAATAATAGCCTGCTTCAGCATTGCTTGCGTTCATTGGCAGTGTTTCTGTTATCGCTCTTGCTTGCCCATATCTGACCCAAATTGCATGCACTAGATGCAAGGGTGCGCCTCTTCTCCAGTCATTGAAATCGATTGGCATTGATGTGTCCGATGATAACCGACCGTCGGGCTTGAAAGATTTTTATGTACCCATTCAGAAAGTATATAGAAAATGTTTTCCATGTGTAACGTCCTATATATATATATAAACGTTTTTATAGAACATATATTTATTTGCGAGCTTGTGCGCATATAACACGTATAGTATAGATGACGATTAAAAATGTCAACTACAAATGTTTGTTAAATAACATTCGGAATGGTCGATTGGCTCACTTTGAATGTTATTTAGCAAACATTTGTGACTATGTGGTCAGTAGCATCGAGTGGTTACTTGCAACTCCCACACACATACATACACACATTATATATTTATTATATATATTCATGACTAGAATTACATAAATCAGATAGAGGGTGGTTCAGTGGTTGACATTGAGTGGCAGTTGAATGTGCAAAGCCCGGAATAATTATCATACGCATTCCAATAAGTAAGGTTCAAATGCGGATGTTTAATTACATTTAAATATGGCGTAATTAGCTAGATTATACAACCATTTATGTTGCAGCGCTTTCCAAATTATAATGTATTCGAAATTCTGTCTCACTCGACAAACGATTTAAATAAGTGTTCTTCGCATTAAATTTCGCTGCATATTGATGAAGATGACTTTTTTAGTTTCCGCGGTATAAACCGGTGAATAACTCGCTTTATACCGCGTAATAACTGATAGGATATAAATAGAAATATTTCTATTTCCCAAAAAGTGAACAGACGTTTCTACATCAACCATTTAATCATTGTCCTCATTTCTTGTTGCGATTGGATGCACTAAGTGCATCCCTATCTCTGGCTTGAATCACAGTTACCGGATGCGCAAATCCGATCATCTACATTGAATGACATCAGGATATGGGATCGTCTGACAATTGCTCTTTTTAATTATACCGTCTGCTCCCGCATCGATCGAGCGATGACACCGGAATCTCGCAGTCAAAGAAAGCTTTCAGTTGATATTTTGTGGAGTAAATGATCGCTATGTCCGAATACAAAGATAACATCGAAGATCGATGACCCTAATGTGTCGTTGACTTTAGAAAATTTAGAACAGAAAATGAAAAATTTTGTACCATTTTGATAAACGTTTTCCATGAGCAAAGAAAAATTAGAAGAAGCTCTGAGAAGTACGTTAAATGAATATTCATATTGTGATCTATTTATTGTTATCGTGTATAATATCGTTATTGAGAAACATATTTCTTTTCATGTGTCATATGTGGCGCACTAATATTTAATATTTAATAAGCTCATATTGCTCCCTCGCATGCTGCATATGCTGCACGTCGTCAGTGTGGCAATGCAATTTATGCATATGTCCCGAATTGCATGCACCGGATCCTAGATTGCTGCGATCGGCATTGATTGCTCCGGAAATTTCTGCTTATTACACTCGGGGACTCAGCGAGGCGTTCATTAACGTTTCGCTTCGCAGATGTTGAACATGACTATTTCGTTATCCGAAAGAACGTTTCGTATGGGCAGAAGAACGATATGGAAAATTCAGATTTAAACGTAAAGCATGACGAATAGCGATACGTGTCATTGCGTCGATTCCCATCCGATCGCTGTTACCGCGTTACGCTCGAATTCGACAACCAATTTCACTGCACTGAGAAAGCCCAGCGAAACACCACCCTCGCGAATTATTATCGATAAATAATTAACGGATAATAGAGCCATCTCTTTTTTTTTAACCAGTTGGTTAAGAAAGACTGTGTTCACAGTTGGTTCGCTAATGATCGATCAGCATTGTTCATTGGGTCCGCGGTCAAAAGGAAGCTTATTACGCTTATTAAAGCCGTCTCCGGTCCTTCGCGGTGTCAGTAGGGAGAGGGGAGGGGGGGGGAGAGAAAGGACGAACCATCGTCGATTGTCACAAAAGAGCAACGTCGATGGCCGTCGACGGCTAATTAGATAGAATAAGGTAATTCCACTTTTCAAGCGATAGAACAAAAACTAATCCAAAACCCTTCCTCTGCTTTTCTTTTCCAGGTGCGGAGGATGTGTTCAGGTTTACGGGAAACGAGACGCACACAGACTACTTTCGGCTGGTGCTCAGGGACGGGAACTATCTTCTGGTCGGCGGAAGGTAAATAGAGGATTCATTTGGAGCTAGTGCTTTAATTAAAGGGCCGCTTCTTCTTCTTCCACTTCTTCTTATTCCTCTTCCTCGTCTCTCTCTCTCTCTCTCTCTCTCTCTCCTCGCTTCCCAGTCTCCTCTCCTTGGCCCTTCCGCCTATCCATCTTCCGACGTATCATTGCCCCCGCTGTCTGCACGAGCGCCCAAGATCGACGGTGATCACGAGGCAGATCGAAAAATCGTGTAATTTCTTCTATATATTATACGTGCAAACTCGTTTCATCGCGTAAATTGAATACTCAAGTATTTTTTTTAATTCGACCCGTGCGACTTCTCTCGATCAAAGTCGATCTGGAACATTTGTCGCTGTTTAGTGGCATATGAAAAACATTCGCGAAATCTCTGCTTGCCCAAGGGTGCGAATTTTTAATTTCTATCATTAAATTATGTATTGATGATCGTGAACGCGTGCGTTATCCCGGAATGTATGGACTTTGGTAACGGGGATAATGATCATTTTAATCGTAGAAATTAATTATGTGTGCATCGCTATGGACCTGGTGGAATACCGTTAAATAATTATGAATTTCCTGTTTGACAATGATACTGCTAATCGTATCACAACCTTCAAAATGCATTATTAATCGACATTGTATCCTACTCCAAGTTGTATCATAATTTCATTCTGTAATATTCATTGTACAGCAACATCGAAACAGATTCTCGCCAAACAAATACTCGGGAGTCTCAAAAAAATCTCTTAAATATAACATAACGCAGTTTATACCGTTCTGTTCATTAAAGGCTAATAAACAATCAATTTCGTTCAATGTACATAAACAAAAATTATTATGTAGCGCTATATTCTGTAATGAGATAATTAATCATGTCAAACACAACAATAGATATTATAGTATCATATTATCGTGACTGTTGGACCATATTCAATTGATTACTCACAAACCATGTGTAAATTAAATTTGAATCTTTATCGTCCGAAATATTATCAAAAATGTATTTCGTAATATGATTTCTGCGCGTGTTAGTCTTTATTATAAAATTTCTTACAAGTGCGTAAGGTGTGCCTAGAAAGGACATAGGAGAAAGAAGAATAAGATGACGAATTGTTAATTTTTTTAAGTTAACAAATAATGAACCGGTACTTAATTTATTAGAGACTTTAGATGTTACTAAATAATCTGTGGTAGTTTGATTTCAATCTATCCACAAGAGTGGGTAATGTAATAAGAAATGTTTTGGAAGCACATATAAGTAATTTTTTATTATTTGTTTATAAGAAATGGCATAATTATAGTAAATATTTTTATTTTCTCTATAAAATTACAATATTGGCTAAAAACACAATAACGCATTCATTTATTTTTCAATTTTCATATTACAATATTTGTATTTAATAAATAAATAAACACGATTGTTGGTAATGCATTTGTGCATTTTTTTGGTCTTGACAGCATTCTGACCATATATAACATAATTTTAATCGCAATATGTATCATAATGTATATGACAAATTTAATAATTTTATTTTTGCAGATTACATACATATTTTTCGTTCCATTTACATTTTGCTTTAACTACATTGTAATATCAAAATAGTATAAGCTCATTATATTATTATAAATCCTTATTATTTATAAGAGTACATTTTTAACTTTACTTGACTATTTTTCATCTCACTCATTATTAAGTCATGTTACTCGCATATGGGGGTAAGATGACGAAATTGACACATGTCCTAAAAAGAACTTAAATTTAAAAAAGTTCTAGTTTATTTATCAGCTTCTAATTTTTATTGATGATAAACAAGGCTTTAGTAAATTTGAAAAAAAAATAGATTATATTATTTTTACATTATTACAGAAATTAGAAAACATCGACAAGCCTTAAGGTGGTCATCTTACCTTCCCTCTCCCCTAAACACATACAATATCGCATTAAGATCCAACAAATACAATGTGAAATAATTGCAGATGCAGGTCGCAATATATAAATTGTACGTCTATTTAAATGCGGGCTTTGGATTCGTCATTAGGGGACGTATTCAAACGATTTGATTGTACCCCCGGCCGATCGATTATCACGCGTTTCTTCTTTTTTTTCTCCCCTTCTCCCCTGGATTCTCGGGCGTGCACGCAGATAAATCTATTCACGTTTCGTGTGCACTCAATGCACGCTATTCCAACGGTGAAATCAGTCAGCAGAAGCGACGATAATTAGGTCGTACACGGATTAAACGCATTGTGCGTGAATGAACTCTGATATATATCCAAGCTCGTTCGTTATTGATCGGATTACGCTAATTGCTCGGCCGATTTGCCGAGGACCACTGCCACCGCCACCGCCGCCGCTACCACTGCCTTCGTGCACACTGTCAATGATACGAAAGTTTCTTGCTCGTTAAGTCAGGCTTGTAATAAGGAGATTGCCTCGCGATTATTCCGCGGTCGGCAAAATCTTCGCGATCAGCGACATATAGCAGCGAGCGCAGAGGGATTCTTCCCCTTTAAAGTGCTTCTAAGCATACGGCGGAGTGCTTAATGAAGAAGAGTTAACGATCGACTGCCGAAACTTCACAAACGCCGCTTTCCCAGCTAAACCCGCGCTAACCAGACAGCCTTGCTCCGCTCCGTTGATGTCTACTTTAGGCATCTAACTTTGCAACTTGGCAAACTCTTTCCTCCATCCAACGTACATTAGAGTCCTTCTGCTTCCTTGATAGCCGTTGTAGCAGTGCGAAAGATACCAGTAACATTGACCATGTTAGAGTTTAAGAGTTTAAAGAGATTTTTGAGAAAGCATTTTTACAAGAATTTGCTCAGTAGAGATCGCATTACATTCTCGTCACAAAAGTTCGGTGCATTGCAATTCAGCTAGTAACAGCTGACTGTCCCGTAAAACAAGGAATCTTCAGTTTTAAATGTAGGAATCGTATAATCTTGTTTTAC
This sequence comes from Solenopsis fugax, assembly GCA_003595255.1. NCBI lineage: Eukaryota > Metazoa > Arthropoda > Insecta > Hymenoptera > Formicidae > Solenopsis > Solenopsis fugax. Next base: position 9,445 of record QKQZ01052794.1, read on the forward strand.
AGAAATCTCGTGCATAATCTCAGTCTGACCGACCTGACGGAGCAGCAGAGGCTGACCTGGTACTCGACGGAGAACGACGTGAAGATGTGCGTCGTGAAGGGCACGCCCGAGGAGAACTGCCAGAACTATATTCGCATCCTGGTGAAGACCGGGTCGAACAACCTCTTCGTGTGCGCCACCAACGCCTTCAAGCCCATGTGCCGTGATTACACGGTGCACGCGGGCAACTACACGATCGTGAAGGAGAAGGGCGGCCAGGCGAGGTGCCCGTACGACCCGCAGCACAACAGCACCTTCGTCTACGTCGACGGTGAACTCTACACCGGCACGGTCGCCGATTTCGCGGGCATGGACCCGATAATCTATAGGGAGCCGCTGCAGACCGAGCAGTACGACTCGATGAGTCTGAACGGTGAGTGCGAGAAGGCTAATCCAATCGTCAGTTCTCGCCCGGGTGATTGATGACGCTTAATGATCGCGTTCTGCTGATTTACATTGAAAGTCGGCGGTTAACTCCGATCGCAACTCGGGATATCAATTTTCATTTTAGCGGCGCGCTTTTGCCATTAATTCGACATGGCGACAAGTGCGGTTTGAAGTCGGTAGTTAATGATCGAAACTCCGAATATTAATTTTCATCGCGGCAAGCTGTAGATTATCATTAACGCGACGAGTTGCAGATTATCAAACGCGGAGTATCTAAAATGTACGGATGCTATTTGAAAAGGCATTTCTGTTATTCTGCAAAACGGTGAGTTTCGCAAGATGACTCGTAATCGCAAGATGAAATGTTTACTCTGGAAACGCCTGAATTAGTTTATTTTAGTTGTTTATCATTCCTAGCTCCTCCAGAAGGTAGTGTCGAGAAGGATTTCTCCGCAAATAGCGATTCTAAGAGTCACGAGATCGGATCGCAATTAGACCGAGCTAATTGGATGCGATAGATAGCTTATAAGCCGTGATCCGATTAATTCAATCGTTACTTTCTAATTGCAAGGAATTGTAGCGAGAAACCCGTTATTTGTATCCCTCGAAAGTTTGCGTTTCTGTATCGGTTCACAGTCCCAGCGAAACTCCGCGTTTCTTAACAATAAGACAATAGTCGCATTTATCGAAAGTATCTGAGGGAAGAGTTTACGGAAGAAAGTTACCGGGATTCACATTATCCAGAGAATCGAATAAGAAAAGTTCAGAATGGAGGTGGACCGTGGGATGATCCGATATTAAATAAAAATGATCAATAAGCCGGACGGGATCTCCTCCTGCGCGCCCACGGCGGGAGAGAAGAGTGAAGGGAATTCCCGAATGAACGGAATTGCATGAAAACTTTTCGCGGCGTCGCTTATATTTCACGTGGTTCGCCAGGTTGCCACCGAGGTTATTATCGTTCTCATGCGCAACTTTAATCACGTCGTTTTACCGCGCTTACCAACTTCTGAAATTATCCTATTAATATTCCAGCGCGACATAATTATTGTCCATTATCGACCTCCGTTACACCGCCGTCAAACGTCCCCCTCCTCCCCGCCCACCCCTCTCTCTCGGGCGAAAGGGAACAACCGCCGCGTGCCTAAACACACGTATGTGTGTGTGTGTGTGCCTAAACACTGAATGTTTGAAAATCGCGCGGCACAGCTCCCGCATTATACACATCCGTGTCCATTAAAGTTCGACTGCGAGTTCGATTCAATATTTGCACGCCAAGTTTCGGTCGGGTCGACTTTGAAAATCCAGGACGCGCTCGCGCGGGCGCGCGTGCTCCCTTCCTCCCCATCCTACCCCATGGGAAAATTATTCGCGGAAATGTCGCGCGATCGGAGCCGCTACCGTGCGCCCTCTCCCCCCTTCTCCCTCACCCCCCGGTGCTCCTAATCCACACGGTGTAATTCCGGGATTAACCGTGCGTGTACGTGGTTCTCTAAGCTCTCTCTCTCTCTCTCTCTCTCCTTCTCTCCTTCTCTCGTCGTACTTGCTCCAAGATTATTCCACGGATCTTCCGGGCTCGTGTAACGACGGAGCAGCGTCGCGCGCCGTGCCCGTCGCCGTCGGCTCGAAATTTGCCCCGGAGATTGTAATGCGACCCCGTTGCATCGTGATGCAGGCATGCAGGCATCACCGTCTACCCTGCAGCGGGAGGCGCGATACCCGCACAGCTACCGACCAACTACCGTGATTTTTAACTGATGAAATGTCGTTATTGTTTAAATCATGTCCGACCGAATGGGATTCTATTCCATTCGGTGTCCAGAATTTTTGCGCGATTTCGTATATTTTTTTATTTGGACACATTCGAAATATGCAAAAATACACCGCATGGGTTTTTTTTTTCTCTTCCATTTAACGAAATTTAAACACGATTTTAATTAACGCTGTAGACATAACAGATTTTTATCGCGCTTTTTGAAACGTGTTGATATACGCTATGATTTCCACGGTTATCGATGAGCTCTTTGTTCGCCCAACATTGCCGCTCATACGTCGCGTTTGGACCCTTTGTGGATTTAATAAATTAAAAACTGGTTTTCTCCGGCGTTACACCACGGTGTATTATACGAAAACTTCAAAGTACCGTCGTCTTCGTCGTCACGGCGTTAAAATTGATACGTCACTTTGCTCGAGGCGGAGACGGTGGGACCCCCGGTCCACCCAGGGTATTTTAATTGAACGGTGTACGAGAGCGCTAATCAAGTTTCTCCACCCGTTGGACAATATTGATTTTCTCTCCGCCCGTCGAAAATTCAATTCCATCCTGCCGCCGCCGCGCCGCTGTCGCCGTCGTCGTACGCCGCGTCGTCGCTCCCTCGGCAAATCGCGAA
>QKQZ01052810.1:0-40592 GCA_003595255.1 Solenopsis fugax
ATTTATAATATATATTTATATATATATTATAAATTTATAATATAATATAATAATTATGAATATATTATATATAATTAAACAATAAAATGAAACTCATAATTAGTGCAATATCTATTTGAGAAAAAAAGTAAAAACTTGCGATCTATTTTTATTATTCCGGCAATGCTTAATTCATAAAAATCCCTAGACATACCTTATAGTTTGTAATCCAAAAACTATTGATGTGTTTCGAGCCTCTTATTAAGGATAGATTAACTTTAAATTGGTCAAAGAAAATTCATGGATAACAGGAACTTTGATGAAAATAAAAAGGGAATGATGTTTGCATCTTGTGTCACCTATATTTGCTGTTGAAAGTACAAGTTATCGCAAGAGAAGAGAGTCTGCATTTAAGGCCATAGACCTCACCTAGTACGGACGATCGATGATGCATCCCTTCCACGAGGCATTCGCTACCCAACATCAGCTTTGCAGACTTTTCGGAGTCGGCGCGATGGTGCGATCCCCTTGAAGCGCCCTCGTCGGGTGGGCCCTCCTTCATCAAGCCCCATCAGATTCTCACGAAGCTTCGTTCCAGCAAGTCGACACGCCAGTCAGTGTTTTTCGCGGGGAGACGCGAGCTCGGTTCGTCGAGTTTGACGTGCATCCCTCGTGAATCGCCATTCTTCCCCGCGGTTGTCGCTGGTCACCGGCGTCTTCAACGCGATCGATCTTCAAGGTGAGAGTTTGACCTTGATTCATCCATTTCTAATTTCGCTCGCAGCTGCCCGAAAAAGTTTAACCCTCCGCGAAGAGTCGGTGAAATTTCGTGAAAATTCAGCATCAGTAAACATAGGGTATAACACGATGCTCGTTAATAAAACTGTTCTTCTTTTGCGATGTTCTCGAGTGTCTTATATCAATTAAGATGAACTTGTTTACAAACTGTTCGTACGTGAATAAATTGTTATACATTATGTACTAATATACAATATAAATCAATAATTGATTTTTTTTTAAACAAATTAAAATGCTGTAATTTCTCTAACAAAGAAAGATGAAATATTTCTTATAAAAATCTAACATTTAATTATACATCATAGGATTAATCATGCACAGTCACAGCGATTTTATACCATAAATAATAACTATTTTATAATAAAAATAATACTTATTGCTTAAAAAAAAAATTTTTTAATTGATTTCTTTTAATAATGAAACAAAATTGTTCTCTCCTCTTTTCCCTTCTCACACACATACACACAATTGTTTTTATTCAATTTAAATCAGCCTTATTAACTTTATAAAAATAAAAGAATGTTTTATTTATATACAAAATATCAAAGCACCAATATGTCATCATTAATATCATTAATATCATTTTTCTCATTCTAGTTGTAAAATTAATAACGAATTGTACATCGTACATATAATAATTTTCCGCGTTTTAATTTTATTTTCTAGATATTATCATCAACAATTGTTTCTTAATGGCATAATTGTCTTGTTTACTATCTTCTCGATCAATAACTGCGTAAAATCCTGTAGCTAATTTAAGAGATTTTTATTGCCGATGCAATATATCAAGTAAGCATTCGCGAAAATGAACAACGGGATTAAGAGTTGTTATATCTTATTACGTTATATTAAATAGAACGATCTATTGACTAAAAAAAATATTGCTCGGATTTTACGTGCAACGCCAACAATATCACGACTTCGAACACCTGTCTGTCACTTCGCAAACAGCTGACTGTCGGGCTATGTGTGCGGTACGTTACGCATCGTTTAACAATCAATATTATGCGCACTATCTTACTCGCTCGTAATGAAAATGCAGTAAACAGAATATCGGAGAGTTACTCTACGAATCTCAAAAAATGTTTTTCTTCTGAAGCAACAGTTCCATTTATTTAGAGCAATCGTCTGCGCATGTGTGGGTGTAAACAAAGACCGAGTTTGCGACATGCGCATTTCAATTTAGATTTGCCTGACAAGGAAATGATCTGATGGACATAATAATCGATTCCAAACGTGTCCTTGAATTGACTGATATAATCAAGTTTGTTTTAATAAGCTACGGTGAGATGAATCTAACGTTTATTATTACTATTTGTTTAAAAAATGTATTTAAGATATTTTATATATTATCCATATTCTGCATCAAATAATATTTTTATAACTTCTAATATTAACTTCTACTTAATACAAAATAATGTAAAATAATATAATGACGAAGCGCATTGCGTGGGATTAACATTAGTGCTCCAATTGGACATAACTGGTACAAGGTTCAAAGGAAATCATTTAACAAGATTGAAATCGTTTATTACAGTTAAACTCGCTCGTTACGTCATCTAATTGTTCACTGTCTTCTAACAGAACTGTTATTTTAAGACAAGAAATATTCGCACATTCCTAATCGCGTAACCAATCAACATCGTTTAATCGATTGTATTAATAGAAATCCAAAAGTTAATCAAAGTGAAGTGATCAATAATCAAAAAACAGATTTCATCGGGCGTAATCTACTAGCTCATTATTCGACGATAAATATAGCGATAAATTTATCCTTAAGAGGACAGGTTGATTTAAATTGCTAAACAAAGGTCATTTTATATAATTTTTTTTAAGAAGCAACGGACTTTTTTAAAAATTTTTAGTGTTTTATAACACATTTTAAAGAGTAAAAAAATTTTTTTGTTAAAAAATAATTGCTAAAGTACACACACACACACACTCAGACAAACACTGATACCCAAACGATTTAGGAAACCTTTGCCTCTTATATTATTATAAATCGAACTGAATAAAAAATTTCGATACGCATCTCGCCACGCTTTCATATAATATATCTGCGCGCAAAAAATGGAATTGTAGGTTTGTTAAAACTTCGTATTTCATTCGAAACTTTGAGAATATATTTTTTTACATAGACTACTATTAATTAAAACCACAAAATTGCGATTTCTTTTTTAATGGTTGAACCAAACTTCCCCCTTAATTTCGATTGTGCATACGAAACCTATCTTTAAAAAATTAGAAAATGTAAAAAGAATTACAAAAATGTATGCAAAATCGCACAAGAAATATTATTTTCAGCACTATAATCTTGTTACATAAACATGAACATATGTAAATCCACTCTCGATTTAAAAAAAGTTATCTTATTTCTTATCTTACGTAAGAAAATTGATAAATATCTTCTCTCGATAAAGAAAAAATTACGTATTTATTGAATGTACTTAATGTGAAGATAAAAAATTAATATTTAATTGAAAGAATGTTATGTCGTCTTAAAAAATCGTTTTGTAAACACTCATCCTTGAAAATATTTTAATTGGCTTCAATTGAATTCAGCACGTGTGGAATTAAATACACGATGTGATGTGACATTTCGTAGTATTGTTTTGCATGTTTCTTCGCATTCTGTTATTTAATTTCCATATATGTTATATTTTTACACATACATATATTTCTATACAAACTTTCTATACATATATTTTTTTTAATATATTACAATGTTCATATTGCCTGTTAGTATAATACTAATTATTATTCCAACCTTTCAACTTTATTGTTTATAATAATATACATATACTTCGTCAGCACATTATTTCATATTATTTTATATAAACTCAATTATTAATAAAAATTCGATTCATAGTAGAAAGGTAAATCATGTTCAAAGCAGAATAAAAATATGTTAAATGTTTTTAACCTTATATGTGTAAATTTTTGTCAAAATGACAAAATAAAAAAAGCCTACATCAAAAAGTTTTAAAGTGTAAAAAAAATGAAAATAATTAAACTGCATTTTATCTCATTAAAATATAAAACAGCACAAATATTAAATTTGCTTTCATGTTTGTAGTAAAGAAAGTGACATTAATATATAGCATATTTTTATATAAAGAATACTGAATGTAAAGAGTATCAGTAATATATAATTTTACACGTAATTTTACAAAATAGATAAAATTATCAAAAAATATTTAAATAAAATTTGAAACAAGATAATCAAGAAAAATACAGTATATGTATTTCTGAAGTCTGAGACTTTCTCGCGTTGCAGTAGGTCATCAACCTCTGCAGCAGTGAAGGTGAAGCGTATAATTGCTTTCTTAGAGGGAAGCTATTCTAACATGATCCAGAGTTTAATACTGTTATCATTCCGCAATGGAGACGTCAATATTGGTAATTTGATAAGGAAGGATTTATAGAATTGGAGATTATGTCTCACGTGAAAATGTGAAGCCAGTGTGTAAAATTGCACAGAGTTAAAAAAATCCGACGCTGTAACCGTTTGAGAATAATAAAATATATAAGCAATGCCGTTCTTAGAACTGTCACTATTGTGATGATCACTATTGTGACAAACTACAAGTGACAGGCGGCAAGATAAACGATGTACGCCAATACACATGCCTCGGATGCAGCAATGTGAGAGAATCATTGATAAGAGCTATCTGGAAGTACATAATAACACGTACTCGCAAACACGCAAACTTTTTACAAGAGAATATTAAAGATTAATTAAATAGATTGATCGAAAATACTTAAAAAAAGAGAGATTAATAGATCCTGAATATCGATTATCTTATCTAAAACTTGTAGATTATTCGATTTGTACAAAAAAAAGGGGTATCCATATTATCGGAACGAACGTCAGAAAAGTTATTCATACATTGCAACCTCGTCGTTCCGTTAACACCTTCGAATACAGCTGACCTCGTTCGAATGACCGATCAGTGCGCATCAACGATCTAAGTGGCGTTCGTCGAGTTCTCTATGAACACGCTTGTCTTGATCTCTGAGAATAAGTTGTCTGTGGATGAAATCATCTACAAAGTTATACACTGCATTTTATTTATCTATATATTAATTTATACATCTAAATTGGAAATAAACTCTTCTTGGAAATATGCCAAAATACATATGGGAAGAATTCAGGTGAGTCATAGGAATTGTCTTATGCCAATATTTAACAACATTGAATTTTAACATTAGATCTCTCTACAATTGGCAAATGAAATTATTATTGTTGGGACACGTTTATACTTTATCCAAAACAAAATTAGAAGAAAATTTATTTACGCAGATTAGAAAGATTTGAATTAGAAAGATTTGGCTATACAATACGAGCTAAAAGTTATCGTTTAAAAACTGGAGATTTCTCTAGGTTTATTTTCATTTCTTACACAAAAAATTTTGGTCGCGAATGTCCGAATATTGGCCCTGAAACTAGTTGCAAAGAAGAAAACAATGAACATTTTAATTTAATGATTTTCACAACGAAAATTATTAGTTAAAGCAGAATGAGCATGCTGCAAAAAATTTTCTGATATTCTTGCAATTTAATTTGAAAATCCAACATAATTATATTGATGGCCTATAACAAAATTATTTTCAAATCTGTACCCAACTAAATTTTTAGATACTTTAGCAAAAACGTTCTTTTCGTGTGTAACACAATCCTTATCGGACATGTATATACGATTATCACCATTCCTGTTTATCTTCTAAAGTAAAAAAAAGGCTTATGACCTCATGTAATAAAAAAAGGCTTATGTCATCATATTTTGAATTCAGCAAATAATCAGACGTTGTCAGCAATGAATATCGCTGATACATAAATCACGTGATTTGCAGGCGACCATACGAAGTAAATAGACCATGAAAAAAAATGAACATTTTTTTCAAGTTACGTTTTGTCGTGAAAAAACTTGCATCTTTAGTAGCTAGATATTAAAAGTATAAATAATCATATCAAAAGTCGCTTGCATGCAGAATTGTTAAACGATGCAATAAAACACAATAAGAAACAAGTGCTTATTTTAAGAATGTGTCGCTTGTGTGGTTTTATTAAGTATCAACGTTCTTGCAGGTAATGTATCATTTATTCGAATAGAGTAAAACATATACACTGAGCAAAAAAGTTATTAACTTGATTAAATTTTTTCAGTTCAACTATTTGACTTTAATACATAAAATACTTGAATTTCAATTTAAGCATTTATGTATTATTATATATATATATATTTATTTATTTAATTTAACTACATATATATTTAATTTAAATACGTAAATACTTGAATTGAAGAAATATAATTAAGTTGAAAAATTTACTCAAGTTAACAACTGTTTCTCAGTGTATTTACGAGATATTTACCTGTGATTATTCTGTTGTTCATTTTGTTAAACGCAAATATTTAATCATTTAATCATTCGCTATTTCAATGTGGAAACTTCACTTCCGATATATACATAGAAATTTAACATACTTTGTTACATAAAATGTTATAAAAAAATAAAAGAATGTATTGATAAGTATCTGAGTGCGCGAGGCGCAATAACTTATCTCCTCTCCGTTTACTACTGTTTAAAAATCGTAGATAGTATTATGTGACTCAAATAATAACTTGAAATAACTGCGTGAACTGCGATGACAGTACGACAACCAATCCCAAAGCTACACGTGCCATGTAAAATGAATGAAAAAAAGACATTCGTCATGCAGATTTTATCGATGAGTAGGATGAGTAATGCAGATATACGTATTCTTTTCTTCGTTTATTCTCTGATTGTGAATGCTCTGACATGACGAGAGGGGGTTAAAAATGACCTGGAACACCGCGAGCATTATACTGGAGAACGCGGTGTTCCAAGCGGATCGGCACGGCTGAACACGCGGATGCCTGCTGATGTGCACGTGATTCCGGCGTGCCACGGTTCCGCGGCATCGACCGACTTCCCCCTCTTCACTGGTAGTATACTGATACAACCGTGCCGACACACACATCCTCCGGTTTTCCCGACACCTGCAACGTACACTACATGTATATCGTCTGCTTTAACCCTGAGATGCCCGAAATGGAGTATAACCGCGAAAATTTGTGATCATTTAGAAATTGATTGTGTCAACGTTAATTTGATTCGAAATGACCACAGAGAGCTACGATAAGGATGGACTTGTCTTCGAATATTTGAGTAGACAGAATATTATAATATTATTCCCAAACAAAATATTAATTGTTATTTAAACAGCTTGTGCTTGTGTAAAACATTAACTTTAATATAAAATTGAATTAGGAGTATTGAGTTAATATTTAAATTATAAATTTTTGTATATTTTTTTAGTTTCTTAAAAATGCACTTTCTAAACATGTTCCAAAGTTGTTTGAGACGTACGATGAAAGATCATGAATGAATATATTAATCAGAATATTACTGTAAAATTAGGATATTATTGAATGAAAAATACTAAAAAGCTATTGTCACAACACATTACTACTTGAGAATCGCGTCTTTATTATAACATCAAATTATTGAATTGATATCCGGTATACGTCTTTTGTAATACAATCGTGTATAATCATCATCGTTATTAGTTTTCAAGGAATTGGTCAGTCTTCAACGTTCATTGGGCATTGCAATGTCTACTGTTTTTAATTGTTATCAAAAAACGTGCAACGACGTCAAAAGCACCGCTTTCTCCTTCGATTGTCTGTACGTGTTTATCATCGTATAACTTTAAGAATATCAATTCTAAAAGTGGATGTCCATAACTGTGGATAGTGGTCACTTTGGCATATCCGTGACGTATATGCGACATAAAAAGGGGTCGTGTGTCCTCGAGAGAGAACACGAGGCGACTCTTGCACGTGTAGAAACACAGTATCAGCAAATAAAACGGTACTTGCGCTTCAATCTGCAACATTGCGTAATATAATGAATAAAGAGTAGCGAACAAAATTATTTTTTTTGGACTTAAAATTATCATAATAATGTCCTTTATTTTATTGCATTGTGCAAAGATCAATATAAATTTTTATTAGTGTCAGATATATCTTATTTATTTTAAACACATGTATAAAAAAAGAAACACATATCTTCTTCGTTTATTAATATCTGAGAAAGTGACTAAACGAATATTTAATAATTAAGTTCTACTTTGTCTTTCTAAAAATCAAAAAATTAAAAAAATACATGAATTGTAAGAAAATTAAAAAAATACATGAATTGTAAGAAAACGAATAATACAACCGTTAAATGGGAAAGTCTTCAGGGAAAGAATTTCAGCCGCGTCGAATATTTTCTCCTCTTGAACGTTCACTATAAGACTTTACGCTGTACGTCAGCTGACTCTACACGATGTATTACGATCGAGAGGACAAAGACTGGCATCGTTACGGTGGATGACTCGACCTGTTTCTGCATAATGAAATGATGTGAAAAAAGCAGAAATACAATTTGAGTTTTTACGGATATCTACTTTAAAACAGATTTTAGACTTATTTTGAAAAATATTTGAATTTATGTCACACACCAGAAACAGATATTTATATTATAACGTTTAATGCAAATAAAAATACATATTTTTATTGTTAGAATATTTAGTTAATTACAAAATATAGAACATTTATCATATTACATACTGCGAGCAAATTCTTATCTATGGTAATAAATTATAATTAAACAGATGAAAAATATATAAAAAGCAAATTCAGTTAATGTATTTATATAATAATAATAAAATATATTTCGAGTTAAGACTGCATCCGGCCACCAATATGAGTCATTTTTACATGTCTATTCAGCGGAATAAAGAAATCTATTTTTGAAAAGCACCAACACGAATCAAAGAGCGTTTCACGCGTTCAAAGTGTGTTCCACGTAGTAAATAACTTCTTTGTGTTTAATATCACTGCGATACATTACTACATCCTTTGTTTACTGCAGTTTTGCTATTGTAACGTTAATCCCTTCTCATTGTCTTATTCATATGAATGATTAATTTAATTGAATTTAAAAAAATTAGAGATTCTAACGAATTAAATTATTGAACAGCAGATATTTATTTAATTTTATTTCTTAATATATAACAAAATTTAAAAAAAAATATTTCCTACGCATATTACGTCTACTTTATAGGATATTAATTAAAAAGTTTAATATTAAATGATAACATGATTTTATTTAATCAAAATATCTTAAGCAAAAACAATCAAGAAATTTGTAGATGAAGAAAAACTATAAGATGCAAAGTGATATTAGAAATTTCTTGCATTATCGCTATTTCAAATTTTATTTCGGATTTTTATAACATTTTAATAATCTTTAAAGTTTAATGCAAACTTTATAGACACATTTTATAATTTACACATTATGATTCTGTAGTGCTCGTAATTCATGTAAATACATCAATTTGATTTATTATTTTTATTGAGTATAAAATCTCCTGCAGTTATCTAAGCGACTAAATTCTTTATCAAAGGATTTGCTTTATCACAGATATTTTTCATTAAAATAGGTCAAATGATATGAGAATTCTCAAGGTTATATCTACCTATCCATTGCTAATGACGTAAACGTTCCAAAGGTGATGAGGAAAAAGAGCAATCTATAATGCTTGCACTCTATGTTACAAAATGTATCAATTTCTAAAAGAATGTCTGATACATTTTTACAAATAAGTAACTAGAAAAACAATATCGCGCTTTATTGTGGAAATTCCTAATAATTTTATTCGTTAATTGTTTAAACGTTCTTAGCAGAAATACTTAAATTCTTACCGTCATTAAATGTTGTTTTCGTAATGCTAGCTATACTTGTATGTAAATGTTATTTGCATGTATTCGCAAAAAATTCTTGAAATCGTTAACAATAAATGCTATGACGTAAATACATCGTACATGATAATAAAAAAATAATTAGTTACGTATTTTCTTAATCTGTAAAATATTTCAATATAGATATATAACAATATTACTACTTTTTTATCAAGTTAATATCAATTTTCCTTGATAAAAGTATCAAAAACAAAATAATCTTGTTACTATGATTAATACAAAACGCAAAAAATATTTAGCTACTAAAGCAGTAGATATTAGAATGTAACAAAGTAATGTTATTTGTTTAATGGTAAACAATTTTTATCCATAATTTTTTTTTATTAAGTAGTGCAGCGTAGCACACCATTTTATATTTTTACTGTATTGGTCTGGCCGTTTGTCCGTCTGTTCATCCATCTGCAAGAATTTCTCAAAAACGTCGTAACTTTTTCAAACACTATTTTCGCCAAAAAAAACTCAAGGACCTTAACTTTATCGAGGCAAAATATGAATCAAATCAGTTGACTGTAAAAGAATCAAAAGTCAAGATTAATAAACTTTTTTAACGAAGTTTTTTCAATTACAATAGGTTATAGATTTCTGCACTACTTACTTACATCTGTTGCAAACTGTTTATTTGTAACTTTAATAGAATGTTAATTAAGATCTTAATATCAAAAAATAAAGATCTGATCTTGATATTAATTACATCAAAAAATGACACATAATCAAATTATCATTAACCATAAATCGATTGCAAATATTTGGGACAACCAGTTATTGATAATATCGGAACGAGTTTATAACATACTGGACATGATTGTATGACATTTTTGCTCGGACTAGGTCAGCTGTTATTCATGCATCAGCAAATATATTGATACCTTGCACCTTCGCCATAATTATCGCAACGTTTGCATAACGTAATGCATAATATGCTTCCTGTTATTTTATGATGAAAGATACAATCTCTTAAATTCTTTACAGCACGAACTTGGAGTGAAATGAATAACCAATAATCACCTAAAATTATAGTACAAATTTTTTATGTTCTCGTCACGAATGAATAAATTTAAAGCGTCATTGAATATTACTGAAGAAATCCGAAAAATATCGATTAATCATCACAAAAATTCTAAAATATTTATTGTGTAGGCTTTTCTTAATTTGAAAAACCTTGAGATTATAAGTTTAAAAAATCATAATAGTTCTAACAATGTTATTTTCATGTGATAAATTTCACGTCGGCTTGAGAAATCTGATGACGCGAGCTTAGAAAAGTCAACAGAGTATTTATCCTTGAGAATCAGAGTCCAAGCACATGAATAACACACAATCTATTCCAGTATCATCACTTGTTTACAGATAGATCACATGATTACGAGCTCTATAAATGATTCCACAGATCAAACTAATAACACTGATAATTAATGCAATATAGCTTCCACGCATTCAAAACGATACAGATGTACGTGATATAAAAATAATTTTTTTAAATAAATGAGTAAATTAAACTTAATTTCCTAAATAGCTGTATTTAAACGTTTTAAACAATTAATTACTGCAATGTAATATATCAAGTAAACCCTTTAGATATTAACTATGAAAGTAGACAAACAAATTTTTTAAATAAAATTATCGATTTAAATCTCCATTCAGAGTGTATCATGCTGAAGTAAGAATTAAGTTTAGGTTTATCAGAAAAAAGGCCGGTATTCTTATATTTAAGATCGTCTCAAGTACTGTCTTAAAATGTCTTCAACCAATCAATGACCTTGACAATTAATGTACTTGTATTTTTTTTTTAATGTATTTGATAACATTAATTGCCATTTTATCTTGACAGAATATTCATCTTTTTAAGAAAGACGGATAATATTTCACGCTCCAAAAAGATTCATTTTATCGTATTATTAAAAAAATTTAATTTTGTATTTTTAACAAGAGAAGAAATAAAAATCAAAAATGTCATGCGTCACAAATAATTCCGTACGTGATTCATCTTATGATCGAGAAAAAATTTATGGCTCTAGTCAGGTGCCATTTTCATCGAAGTGCTTACGTCAGATTGCAAATGGAATCTTTGCGTAAAAGAGATTAACGATTAATAAAAGCAAAGGAGAGAAAGAGACAAAATCAATTTATTCCCCTCCAACAATATTAATTCTACATTACGAAACGTAGTCATGATTAATACCTTCGCAAAATAATCATCTAATATTCGCGCCTTAAAACATCAGAGCTTTCTGTTTTTATTTATATAAAAGCGCATGTAATTAAAACATTTCTTATTAACAACTGCATACTATTCAAAATAAAACGAATAAAGTACAGTACAAATCGAATCTAATTATTTCTTTTGATTTTTATATGACACACTTCTAGATCCTAGAATGTTAAATATCTCTAACTTTCAAGATACGATTGAATAGTTAAAGATAGACTTATATGTGTACTTCATCAAAATGATATAATTATTTATTTGGATTTTGTAGAATTTAAATAAGATATTTTTTTAAACAAAAATAAAAATAATTAACCGAGCGTCAAAGCCAAGCTAGATGTTAATACATTATACTAACAATGTTATTTATTTATAATTTCAAACACGTATCTTGTTTTTACAGACACTTTTTTCTTCTCTAAAATTTATTATGTATTATTTGGATATATTGTTTTTAACACTTTGATTGTTCAAAATTTTGACGCATATACAAATCCAAAAAAATAAAAAGTAAAATTATTAAAATCTTAAATACTTTATATCAAGATACTCAAATACTTTTTATATTTTTATATCTGTTCAAAGTCAGCTTCGTATAAATTTAGAACGAAACTTTTAATGCGATTTAACTTCCAACTTGGAATAAATAGAGCAGTGCAATATGATTTTACACGAATATGTCCTCGCCGTTAATTATGAACCAAGTACAATAGCACTTAAGGTTTTAACCGTTTATCTCGAATTAAAACGATATGTCTCATTATCAATCAATATCTTCGATATTTGAGAGCTATATTGCGAAGTATCATCTTTTTATTACTCCATTTTCAAAAAAAGCTCGACAACTGTTTTGACTTCTAAGATATCTTTATACATATACGATCGTTATCAGATTTTTTTTATCAGAATCAATTAATGCCTGTGAAGCGATCGCTAATTCGCAGTTTATATTTATATTACAAATTTTAGCACGTGATAATATTAAGTGTGCAGACACGCCTCTCCCAGAACTGTTTATGATAAATATACCGCCTATTTAATTTTTACTGATATCAAGCAATAATCAAACGATTTGATTATCCCACGAGACTTGTGCAACGATCAACATGATATATATTTTATTTTTTAGATGTGCTGATTAATGTTTTTTCGAGCAATGCAATAAGTTTCATTTATAATTATTAGTATAATTAGTAAACATAACTTAATCTTGAGTCTCTTGATTAAATCAGAAAATAAGAATAAAAAAATTTTAAGCTACAAATGTAAAAGTCAGATTTTTTAAATGAAATAATATTCGTTCGTTACAGTATTATAAAACATGTTTCGCTAGTTATTATTTAACCGCGACGTAATCACGAATGTACTAACCTCGATTCACATTTATTTGAATAACGTTGAACCATGCACTTCCGGAAACTCAAGCAAATCATCTAACAATGTGTTATGTGTAAAACGATGAGAATTTCATGGTATAATCGATTTAAAAATTGGATAATGAAATCAACATCCGCATAAATCATGTGAGCGACCGATATATCAAAAATAGCGTATCTCTCCTAAAGCTTAAATATCCAACAAAGATAAAACTTTGCTGATTATTATAGTTAGCATCCTTCAGCGAGGAAAATAAATGTTATCTGTTATGCGGTGCACGGATTTAAAAAATTGTAGATAAATTTTAGATGAACAAATTATCATGTCCATGTAGAAACTGTACATGTACTTATATCTGTCATCCAACTAATAATTTATTAAAGCAGCAAAATAAATATATTTCTTTTTATACTCAACCAGAAATAAATATTTTATTTCTTTCGCCACATATATTTTTAGCTAAAATATCTAGTTGTTACAAAAAATAAAACACTGATTGGAAAGAAAGAGTTCACTCTAATAAAATTGTAATAAAGTTGATTTATATTTCTTGGTAATAAACGAATGATTCTATAATTAATTTTTAGAAAATAATGTAATTTTCATAAATAACAAAATAATTTCCATTCTTTCTATATTCTTATTGAAATTTAGATAAATATATTGTTTTAAGAGAAAGAGAGATTCAACTTATTTTTAAATATTTGATTAATATTAAATGTTTTAAATAAAAAAACTTGAGCACGATTTCTTATAAAAATATTTTAATACAAGTCATTGCATTTCAATTAAGATTATTATAATCGACTGACTAAGCAATTTCATATCGCTACTCCGTATGAGATGTTTAATTAATAATCATGTTTTTTTACTACAAAATATCGGCAACATAGCATGACACATAACAAATGAGAATTAAGAGATATTATTATAGAGAACAATTAAAAATATCTTACAACTTTGTCCAGTGACAATTCCTTGTTCTGGACAAAGTCATGAAATTTACATTTTGTAAATATATTATGTTACGCTCTGGATATATTGATAAAAATTATAAAATACTTGACATGAGTCATTATTTGCATAAGAAATCGTGTTCAAGTTTTTTTATTTAAAACATTTAATATTAATCAAATATTTAAAAATAAGTTGAATCTCTCTTTCTCTTAAAACAATATTTATCTAAATTTCAATAAGAATATAGAAAGAATAGAAATTATTCTGTTATTTATGAAAATTACATATAAAACATTATTTCAACGCAAATGTGCACATATGTCATATAATTACTCGATTATATGCCAAACAGTCATGCTTAGATAACGCATTTGGCATCTAATAGGTCAAGGGACTAATAAATTTGTAAATGGAAAGCTACCATTTGATAATACGCATTAGTGTATTTCAGACAACAAATGTATGCATGATTCACTATTATATGACATGAATACTCAACAAAATCTACAAACGAAATTATTCGGTTATAGAACTTCCAAACTCCGAAAATAATTTCTTAAAGATTATTTAGAAAAACAGCAAAGTAAAATAAAAG
This sequence comes from Solenopsis fugax, assembly GCA_003595255.1. Taxonomy (NCBI): domain Eukaryota; kingdom Metazoa; phylum Arthropoda; class Insecta; order Hymenoptera; family Formicidae; genus Solenopsis; species Solenopsis fugax. The sequence continues at coordinate 14,747 of QKQZ01052810.1, forward strand.
ATCATATAAATTATGATTACTAACTATTCTACTATGTGATGTTGGTTCTAGTCTTATAAATTATTTGGTAAATTTAAATTTAACTGTGTTTTTAACAATGTCTTTCAGAAATGTTTTTAATCACTGAATGACTAAATGCTCATTTTTAATCGTTAAATAATATTATAAATATTATTATAATGAAATGTTTAATTAAAATATGGAATGAGTTCCTCGAATATGGATTCGAAAGGATCCTATTTTTAGAAATAAATTTCAAATTGTATAGCTTTTCACGAAATACACTTTATATGCTAATAGAAAAAAATTCATTTTTTACTTGAACAAACTGTATTTAAATATGGTTTTAACATATAGTTACAAAAATATCTAACGATCACACCAACAAGAAATTAAATATTTACCAAAGAAAAATTATCTTCAAATTGATTGAGAAATCTGTAGTTATCCGTATTTATGACAGTTTCAGTATAAAAAACCATTCCGATTATTTCTTTATTATCGAAAAATACAAAACGCTTCGCGTCGTATATGCGATCTCCAGCAACGTAGCTTTGTGTATGTACTCTGAGGTACGCAGCGAGAAAAACAGACGTGCACGTGGTCGGTGAGTGCTCGCGTGTCTTCCTTCTCCGCATTCACTTTTCCTACCGTCCCGTCGTAGATGCGTGGGCCTGCATACGAGTATAAAAGCAAACGCGCACCAGTAGAACGGGTTAGTGCCTTTTGCGCAGTGCGAGAACTTATATCGAGTGTTCGTTCTTCCTGTTCTCCATCGTTGCAAGTTCTTTTGCAATATTACAATTTAATACATTAGAAACAGTGTTTTTTTGCTAAAACAATACATCAACAGAGTGTCAATAAAGATTTATTTGAGTGAAAGATAACTGTTTTTTTGTGATTTTGAAATATAAGATAAATTAAACTGGTTATGCTGGTGGAATTGGAATCGATGACGCCCATCGCTCACAAAACCATCTCTCATGAGTAGGCAATTATAAGATTATAAGATTTTATTCTCTTTAATCGTTACTAGCTACTTTAGTGCACAAAAAGAAATAATGCGTCGCGTTAATACTTAGAGACTAATAGCACGTACGCATTTATCAAATTGAATTTTTTTATCTTAGAAAGATCTAACTTACTTTTAAAAAATATTTGTAGACTGTCCAAATATTTCTTGAGGAATTATTATGACAAATTTGAATAAAATAAAAAAATATACTTATTATAGCAACAAGTAAAATTATTTATTAATGAAAAGCGCAACATTTCTAAAATATATTCAGCTTATATTCAACTCCAATATTTGTTATTCAATATAAAATTTGTGGAGCGTGTTGCATATATGTTTGGTCAAAATGTCAAATAAATTTTTGTTAGTTTTTTATTATTTTTTATATCATGTAAAACGTTTTTGTGCTATCGACATAACATGTCTCTCAAATTTATTTAAATACAATTGGTTTTAATAAAAGTATTACACGATTGTACACTCGTTTTTTTCTATATACCACAGGATTGAACTTCTTGCACAGTTTATCTTTTCTCTTTTTTTTTCACATTGGAGAAAAAAAAAAGATAAACCGTACGAGTTTAATTCTAAGGTGTGGAAAAGAATAAACCCCTTGTGTGTCACGTGTTTCCTATTTGTTACACAATGTTTACGACGATATTTTACTCACGAAAACGTGCCTCCAAGTACTTAATTGAGAAAGATTCGAACAGCTGATCCACAAGTCCGACAGGTTTCTTCGCGCCAAACCTGTCGACATTAATGACATACTTCCGCTAATTTTAATATCAATGTCAGATCGTGCCTTAAGTGATTTAAAAAAAAAAAGGAAAAATATGTCAGTGTTAATTAATTGAATGCTAATTATCCTCTTTCACTGACGATCATTATTTATAACAATTCTCTTTATCTCGCTACTAAAAAGAACTTAAGAACTACTTTAATCGGAAAATTTCATATTATTAATGCCTTCCGCATTATATTAATACAAGTACTTCCTAAATCTTCTTGTTAAGCTCTATCGGAGTTAAATATAGCTACAGTACAGATATACATATTGGGTTAGAACAAAAGTTCATGGCATTTTTTAAAATGAAATTTAAAGATAATATTTAGATATTTGTATGTACATAGATTTATTCAACTGCATATCTGCAAACTTTTGTTTCAACCTAATATATATATTTTTTTTATTTATGTGTGCATGCATATACAATATATATATATATATATATACACATATTGTAAATATATACATATATATGCATATGTATGTACTTATTTAGGATAAAATGGTATTATGGCCATCCATTTACATTTTATACAATAATTTTGTTAATATCTGATATCTTAAAATTAATTGAAAACTTAACGATTATATTCATCAAATTGTTCTTCAATAGACTCAAAGTTATAACATTTATTATATTGAATATTATTTATATAAAATATAGCGACATGCATAATGGGTTAAAAAGAAACGGGCGGGATATTATAGTTTATCACAAGAATAAATTTAAAAAAATTGGTTTTAATTAAAAATTACAGTGTTTTGTTATAAAATTATACATTTATTCAAAATAAAGAGAAAATATTGCAGAATATGTGCAAACATATGTACATACACGTATCTATAAGTTTTCCGCATATAGATTGCAGTACTGAAAATCTATAGTTGTGAGAACTATGGATTAACAGTAAAAATATAATCAACTTATACCGAATAACTAGATCGATATGAAAACTTTGAAAAAGAGGCTGTATTAAGCCTGTTGAAAAGTGTCAGTACGCATAGGAGCATACATTAACAAAATCCTATGTTATTTTTTAACTTTGCACAACTCGAAATGTTTGGAGCCGAATAAGAAGTTAAATAACCAAAAAAAGCATTCGAAACCATACATTCATATAATAATACGATGAAATGTAAAAAGAATGGGGAAGTACGTGTAATTAAATATTAAAATGTACATTGAAAAAGTTTCAAATTCTTAAAAATAAAAATTCCTCATAATTAATGTCGGTTATTGTGTATTGATATATTACCGTTACTACATAACGATAGGCTACTAAACAAGTGGTCCCATGAATAATTATTAGAATTCGTTACCTAATAACGGAGATAATACGAATGGCCACAATACACGTCCCATAATACCGCCTTCTCCTATATTTAATACATAGAATGTTTATTCAAATTCTATAAAAAATAGATTTTTTGTTGGGTATATACAATTATAATATATCTTTTCGTGATAAAGAAAATTTAATAAATTTATTAACCTACACCACTTCAACGAAAACATTTTTTAAACTTTTTAAATTAATAATAAATAATTATATATAATTTATTAGCAAAGCAATATATTCTGTATAAAATTTTATACGTATGAAGTTTATAATGATTATAAATAAGTAAAATCAAAGATATATAAAACAATTTGCCTCAGGTCTAAGATTTACATACCTTATATGTGGATACTTATGTGTTACTTTTCTTTAAAACAAATTTGTTACTACTTTCATGAAGTATTGTTAATCGATAACGCTGTTTTTCAATTTCAGAACTAATCCATTTTGCTAATTGTTTTATTAGAATGTTGTATCTCTATATATAACATTAATTAAATTTATTATTATTATAAATTGTATAGAATTACAGTGTGTATTGTATACAAAATAATACTACTACGTCTCTCAATACAATACTGCACTCATTATGAAAAAGATTTAATTTAAACATTTATACGTAACTTGAGATATAAATGTCATAAAAATGCATTAAATTGATAAAACATTCAATAACAAATTACAATAATTTGATATTCCTAATTAATTCAATTTTAATGCCAGAAGAAAGATTTCTTTATCAAACTTTTATCGTTTAAAGAATGCTGTTTTATATTTGTGGCAATTATAATCAACATTTCTTCTTTAAGTGAAATAGTCAGACAGAATTTATCACTGTTGTATTATTAATGTAAAGAATGCCAAATAACAATAGATGTCTAAGACAAACAATATAATTGAAAAATAGATTTTCCTATCACAAAAGCTTCATGTTGGCGATTTTTGCATTACAGAGAGAAGATGAATAAATTGTGCCGTCAGCTCTCGATCGAGAGCCCGAGCGTGACCGGCCGGGATTGTGTCTTCAGCTTCGATGTACCCGTGCCGGATGTGCCGGCGCACGGTGCCCGCATCCGGGTAATGTGCGCCGGTGCTTGTTATCATCCTCGACGATCACCGAGTCTGACTAGCTTAACTTCGGTCTCGACTGTCTCGAGTGGCAGCAGCTTGCCCACCGACGTGTCCATGGAGAGCGATTATCCTGTGTCCATGCCGCATTACGGGGTACGTGACGCCGCTCTATTCCCCGGCTTCGAAGTGGCCGGAGTGATCGAATCATTCGGCACCGAGGTACCCGAGGACAATGAACTCGCTGTTGGCGACCGCGTTATTCTCTATCCTTACGACGGCATTCCCAACGGCTACGTCGAATATCTGGTAGTGCACGATCTCAAGTACCTGATCAAGCTCCCGGACAATATGTCACTCAGCGTGGGGGCTATGCTGCCGGCCGGCGCTCTCCTCGCCATGAATACCGTCTTCGCTGCACACGAGCACGTACAGGTATATGATTAGTGCATAATTTTTCATAATTGCATTTCACTTTCGTTGAATTAATAATACGCCATAAAGAGTCTCTAGTAAATACCAACTAACATTGTAACTGTTACGTAGAATATGTGTTATATACATATATTTACGTTCATATTGTTGAGTGTGAAATTATAACATTGATGTTATTGTTAATAGATATTTATGGAGATGTTTAATAAATAATGTGATGAAAAACAAAGTTTTAATAACACTAAATACTTTAGAGTTAATACAAAATGACAATGCTTCTCTTTGAAGCTTTTTTCAAGGTGTGATAAAATTTTGCAGGCATTATTGAAGGAAAGAGGCGAAAACAGTGTATGCAAGATTCTGGTAGTTGGCACAGGTGGTCTTGCCTTGTGGGCCCTCAGAATCGCATCGTATCACTTCAGTAACATGAGGGACAGAGTCACTACTACAATAGCTACTCTTAAGGATGAAGGTCTTCTCATAGCTCAGGAATTCCAACGGTAAGTTTATTCAATTAAATTATATAATGTAATAGAGTGGAAGAATTATAAATTAGCATGATTTTGAAATATAGTCATATATGGAATAAACTTACGAAGAGTACGAGCAAATTCTTGTTATTACTTGTGTGGGGAAAATATTTAAAAAAATGTATTATAGCTCTCTCTTTCTCCCTAAATCTTAGAAAAACGTAAAAAGAGTAAAAAGATCAAAATGCGTTTTCAAATTTCGTATCCAGATTCGATGCCTTAAAAGCCCGTTTGTCATCTCATTCGATTTATTCAGCAACAGTCGGCATGTCGGTTACAGGGTGAACGTGGTACAGTGGAACGAGGATCTTTACGAGAAGCAGCTGATTGAACGCACAATGGATGCCTGCGGTGGCCAGGTGGATGTGGTAATTGATTTCGGCACGACTTCACGCAACCTACATCGCAGCATGCAGTGCCTAAGTAAGAGCGGCGTGGTATTTGTGATCAAGGAGGTCGCCGACCGTCTGTTACCCAAATTCAGCCGACGAGCGGAAGAGCGGCAGCAATCCATCAAACCGGTAGAACCGGGCACGCTGGAACAACTGCGGGAGCTGGTGCAACTAGTCGCCTGTGGCGACATCGAACCGCCCCCGCACACGGTATATCCCGCCGAGGAAGCTATGGACGTCGTCCAAAAGCTTTGCCACTCGGAGATCCAGGGTCGCGCGATTCTTCGCTTCTACCCCGCAGATTAAAGGATTTTCCATCGAGAGATTTCTCCGCAATCACGGATCAAGCGACAGATTCGATGATGACGACGACCGAAAAAGTCAGGCCCGGCTGGTTGTTGAGAATTATACGATTACTACGCGTGTGCGTTTCGAAGTTTGGATACGAAACTGAGGACTATCGTGTGAAACAGTAGTTGTTGCTTCATACAGAGGACCGGAGATAAAATGTAGATGGGCATACGTTCCATAGGACGATGGTTTGCGAAACCAAAGACTTGAATGCAGGGATGATCTTCGTAGAGGGGAGCGAAACGTTAACTTGAAAAGATTTAACCCACCGAAGATTTCACAAGACTCTCGAAATTTGTTGATACACTTTACCACGAATGATAAGAAAGTTGATGAAAGATCGACATCTCGATTTATGACTGTTCAAATATTTAACTGCTAACTTGACAAAATCTTGTAATAACAACAATACAAAATATTACGCAAATCCAATTTGATTTCGTTGGGTATTTCCGTTATATTTGTTGATTACTCGCTCTTTTTTATGCTGAAAAACGTGCCATCTTCAAAAAAGAATTTTCATCATAAAAAAACAAAAAAATCTTACAATTTTTTTCCTGGAAGTTTACTAATGAAACGAAGCAGTAGTCATAGTTTATCACTTTTTATCACTTTACGTCTCTCTTTTAGACAACGAGCAATTAGCTCTCGCAAATGGGTAGAAATAATCGTCAGTCAAACCGAGATAACAGCTTAGATAATATGAAAAAAAATGATGTAAAGATCCCATGACGACAAAAAAGAAGCGTTATCGTAAGTGAAGTGACGCTCTCTATTTTCTTTTAATGGGTATCTAATATCGTTCGTTTCTTAACACAAAATGAAGTCCAGGATAACATTATGATTTATGGATACTAATGAAGTTAAGCAATTAACGTACGAGTATTCCGTTTTCGTATCGAAGGATTCTTAAATACGAATGGAAACACTGAACAGAGGACATAGACAAAGCAATACAATTCCGCGTAAAGCTTTGGCGCTATCATATCAAAATACGCATGATAATAAGGTAATTTTGACTTCCAATGTGTGTTGATATTTTTACTAAGAATTAACTCATACCGGCAACTGCAAAATAGTTATATTAACTGTATTGTCTTTAATATTTTTATTGTAGCTAATATACGGGAAGTTTAACCTTCTTATCGCTATTTTTAGGCATTAATAATTTAGTTATCCATGCCTAGAGATAGCGATAAGAAGATTTAAAGGAATAAAATGACTTTGAATAATCGTATCAACTACCTATAATAATCGTATGCTAATTACATTAGAGTTAATAATGGCTATTTAAAGTTGTTGGTATCTGTAGAAATGTCGATAGTACGAAAAGGATTAAAGCTAATATTTTTGCTGAAAACATGAAGATGAAGAATGTCGGAGATTTTTCTATGAAATGTTTCATTAATGTTGCTTGTATTCGAGCAAAATGTTCAGAAAATGTTTATATTAAAATATTTGGAATGCAATTTCAAACGACCTTTCTTTAATTACCTCAAATGTGTAAGATATTGTTGAATGTATATGAACATGACGAGAATACAGACCGGTTTGTTACAAATTCGATGTGAACAGAAGATTTCAGAGGATCTGGACAGTGATTCACGCTAATTACGATAAGAATCAGTGGCTTAGTTAGAGCACACATTTATTATAAGCGGTATTTTTTACGGTGTTAATGCTATTATACATACACGTTTACTATGCTATTTATTTTAATTATCGAGAAACTTTACTCGCGATAATAATGATGAAAAATTGACATCTCTTATACTTGTCGGAAATATATAGAATCTTTATTGTATGTAATTGTCATAAATGTTCCTCGATAATTAAAAGACACCGACGAAGATACCGCTAATGCAGTACAAAAGGTAAATACTACTGCAGAACCCGAAACAAGTCCGATATTTCTGATATTTATGAGCACACTTAATGCATGCTGCAATGATTTTGCAGTGCAGGATCAAATGTATATTAAATGTCAATTCAGGAATAATCGACCGGATGCGTCTGTAAAAGCGCCTAGAATAAGTTTCTTGTCAAGATAAGTATGTCGAGCTGTAGTAAATATATCTGTCCTACCATAAAGTCATCTCTATAGCGAGATAATCCTAAAACGACGTAAAACTCGATGAATAACTGCAAAGCTGACCGATAAAGATTTGCTTCTTTGCAAGATAGATATGGAAAAACAATAATCGCTTCGTAAATAAACTCACAGGCTCTATTTTGTCACATTATCATTTTAAAATGATTAAGACAAATTCCTTCACATGTTTAATTAGCGAACACTTTTTTAGGCGTTCTAGTAGTGTGAAAGAGCGATACGTAGCCGCAAACACATTTTAGTGAGTCGATATATCGACGTATTTAATTATGCTCAAGTTTCTTAATATTTTATTAGACCAAAGCTACATCAGCACGGTCACGTCTGATAATATTTTCCTAATTAAAGTTCTTCCCGACGTGGTCATCTCGCTATATCGTTAATACGTCACTTTATGGTACCGAATTACTTCGTTAAGATTCTATTGAGATTGTATTTAAAGCGTAGTTAGCATGTAAAAGTGCATGCGAATTGCGTTTCAAGGTCATGAAAGACGAGCGATCGTTAAATGACGCATTGTTGCACGCTATTCAGGTCTTGCCGTCATACATCTGCCGATTTCGCGAAACTGAAACGCGACATCGCAGATCCGAATCTTATCATTGGCGGCACAATAAGAGCATAATATTTTATTAAGCGTATATACTCGTGCCCGGAATATCTCGTTGATCGTCGTTTATTGTTAGATCAGTATTCATCTTTGCCTAGCGTAAATTAACGTAAGTCCATTCGCGACACGATCTTCGCGTCGGTCGCAATACAGTCGCAAGTCGCTGTACCTCAGAAAGACTGTTCTGTTTAATTTAAACGGTATATCGATATGCCCTCTTTTTTATTTTTTTATTGTATGTATATTTAGGCGATAACTTAGTGCCGTAGCACACGCATCATGTAATATTATTGTACCTACTGTCGATTGTAACAGTAAATGCATTATTATATTACGGTAATAATATAATATGCCAATATGTCTTATTTTTCTTTTTTTTTTTTTTAATAACATCTGTATTTTCTAAATCTTTCCCATAACGACATACTTTATAAATTATATTTAATATTTCGAATTTCTTATATATACCTATTGGATCTGTTGAGGATTGTACATATAATAATAAAAACGATTATTAAGAAGAAATTGCACTGTTTTATAGCAATAAACAAATATAAGTCATTACTTGGCCATATAATTACACACTAGTGATACTCAAATTAACTTGTTAAATTTATTTTGGAACAACAACGCGAAATATATTGACATGATAATAGCGTGAATTCCTTGAGAATAATAAGTATTATTTATTTTTAATAAATTATTGATAAAGCAATTAATGACTTTAATAAATTTCTAACTAAAATAAATCAGTCATTAATTAAGACTTGATCAGTGTTATTTTCGTAATATTTTTATTAATATCTTTTGTCGTAAATATTCAATATTTAAAATAATATACAATTTTCGAAAAACTCAACACTATATACAAATATACATTAAAAATTGCACGTAAAAAATCGATTGTACTTATAAATATGATAAAAGTATACAAATAAAAAAATTATCACAAATATATACGTACATATTTAATAGGCTTGTGGCATATATTATTTACTGCAGAAATAATCTATTAGAATACAATTTTGTTAGGCAAGAACATACGTGCAATTTTGTATATTATAATATCAATGATTAATCCTATACAGTTAAAAATAACGATCAAATCATCACAAAAAATATGTTGTTTCTGATAAAGCGCTAATAATTTATACTACTAATTTATACTAGACTTCATAAGAAGAAATTCAGGTATGTATCTCGCGGATTTTACAAAATTCAGTATTAAAAATTTGACTATAGAATTTGATGTTATGAATGTAATATGTAATATTTAGATTTCAATGGGACAAAAAGTTAAAGTTACATGGTTTCTTCTTTTCTATTGGAGATCGACTGTTATTGTAAATGTCTTCGCAAACAACACAAAGTTTTAAATCGAATCATTATAGAGTTAAAGATATCACGCTTTAAAAATGTCTAAAAGATATCTTAAAAACACATTTCTCAAAATAATCTTAAGGACGTGAGGGGGATTGGCTCGGCGAAAGATAAGCGCAATAAACGTTTACCGGCATTTTGGAATAGAATATCTGCGAGGGAAAGATACCGCGGAACAACATGGCTTAGGTGCTGTTGCAGAATTGAATCTGGAGTTCCTCCATAAGTTGGGTGTCCCAAAGAAATGGTCGGTTTTGCATGTGTACAGTTTAAAACCAGAGATACTGGCGATTGTCTCTAGGCCTGTACTTGCCATTATTCTACTTTATTCTGTTCCTTCAAAAAAAATCTTAAAAACGTCTAAATGACATCTTAAAGACATCTTATAACTCTATTTTAGACTTTTTTGTCCGAGTTATTTCCTCATTATTTATTTTTCTCATATTCTTAATTTATTTTATAATTTTATAAAACAAAATTTTAATTTATTTAATTTATTTAAAATTGATTTAAGAAATAAAAACATTTAAAAAAGTCAAAACATTAAATTATTTCTTAAATATGTAACGATTAATAAAAACTGTAAGTTTGAGAGTTTGGCACTACGGTTTCGGTCATTCGCTATAATATCTATTACGCATGCAGTCATTTTAAACTTTAAAATCTTTAATCCTTTGATTCATTAGCACCTAAATATTATATGTTACTTTTATTACAATATCAAACCCTATTTGTTAATATCAAACTTTATAAAATCCGCGAGATACTTGGATCTCTCCTTATCAAACAAAAGATTCGAATATATTGTATGTTCAATCTGTTTGAATAGTTCGAAGTAAAAAAAGCATCACGTGAAATTACATGATTGATCCCCTGGGTTCAAATAATTCGAATATATCTTCAGTTCAAAAAGGTTCAAACTATTTGACGTTAAATTTTCAAATTGTCCGAACTATTCAATCATCTGACGTTTTCGAGCACTTATTTATACGTATGCATATGTTACAATTTAATATATTTATACGTATATATAACCATTTGATGAATTCAGAACGTATGTAAAAATTTTAAAAAGTGTATAAATCAAATATGTATAAACCTAAAGAACTAACAAAGAAACTTAAAAAGTTATTTACAAGTTAATTGGCATAAGTATCTAATAATTTTTGATCAATCATCTTTTCTATATCTTTAAATTTAATCAGATCAAATAAAAAGATTCTAAAAGACTTCGCTAACAAAGAATACCATAATATACATTTTTTATGAGATAATTATTTAAAAAATCAAATATTGATAAATTACTATTAATAGTTTCTATTAATGATTAATAGATTCTGCGATCAAAATAATTATCATAATTTTAGCATGAAATTATAATACTATAAATATAAAACTTGTATTTAATATTAAGTTTGTTTTATCAGTTATGACTTTGGTTTAATGGGCGAGCCTTAAATAATTCCGCGGGACATAACCTTGTTTACCATCACGATTCTCTACAAGCCACCATTCATTGTTTCCTTTCTCGTCATGTGGTCTGAGGAGTCTCAAAGCTTGGCCGTTAGTAATGGGCAACGTACCCGGCATATTTTCAGCAAAATTATACATAGCGTAGTAAAACTAAAAATTGAATCATATTAATAAAAAAGATATTAGAGCACAATATTGAAACATACAAGAGTACTAACTTCACATTGTACATTCTGATACATTCCAACTTTCGACGCTTCGGGAACGTTGCTGTAAGTATGATTTACTTTCGTTTCTTCATCTAACAAAAGCAAATCCTGCAGATGCGACGAAGATATCTTTTTGATCTCTTTCTCTGGAGAATCGAGTGACATTAAATTCGGAGGGCTGGAACTCTTTCTCTCTGCAGCAGCGATATCTGATGCAGTTTGATCATGATGCTGATTTTGTCGTTGAACAGGTCTCAGTTTTTGAGAAGGCAGAAATCCTTGAGTGACTCCAGTATCAACGTACCATCTCGCAGTGTTTCCCATTGGATCCTGTTTTTTTATAACTCCGATCAATGTACCTCTTGCAGCATCCACATCTAATGCAGATGTATTGGCAACATCTTCAACCACTACGTATAATTTGTCTGCGGTATATTTCTCTCTAAGTGAGGATCTCTGTTCTTCGGTCTGCTTACAAAATCGCGATTGGCCCTCGTCTGTCCGTGGATTTGTGCCAGCAAATGCGAAACGCGTTACTTGATTCCATATTGAATCATGACTCACAAGAAATGATTCCAGCACGTCTTGTGATGATAAATGTGGTGAGGTCTGAAAATAAAGCATAATATTTCATTCATTCTTGAACGTCAAACTAAAAGTTTTCTATTAAAATCCATTAAGATCTGTCATCAAGTTTGATCCTTTTTCTCATTGTGGACTCAATAATGCAGAATAATCTCGAACATTATAAAATTATATATTTGTTCATTACTTGTTCGTATGAATCTATCTAGTGATGATTTATAATATCGATCTCTTGGACAATCTGAACAAATAAAACAATGTACACAAGAACACTGCCATCGATCACAATAATACGTAAATATAAATTTAGTTTTTATTTTTGACTAATTTATTATATGACTAGTTTTAGAGTAAAGTTTTAGTAAATTAGTGTTTATAATGAATTTTATATAAATATAGCGGCTGGTGAAAACTTAGTAAGCAGAAACTTGTTCCGCGACTGAATATGAGAAATTTACTGTACATATGAGAATTTAATATATTATTGTTACTGACACCTTTGATTATATTTGCTCATCCTTGACCTATTATTAGATTTTATTATCTTTCTATTAGAGTTTTATTCAAATACCTCGCAAAGAGTCAAATATTGCTTGGTAATTTTTCCGCTTAGTAATTTTCGGGCGCCAGCAAAAACATTTATGCAATTAACTAAAATGTTTGCTGCTGCCTTCAGCAATATTGGTAATTCCTCCAGTAATTGTTGATTTAGAGCTTCGTAATTACTCTTAGCAGTAAATAATTCTTCTTGTACCTGAAACAAATAAAAAATCAAAAAAAATCATGAAAGAAACAATATGTTTACAATAAACAAATATCAAGTAACGTAACAATTACAATTTTTGATTCTTTATATTTCTCACTCTTTGAAATAGCGGCGTCATAATCCAGCAATTTATCATGCCTCTTCGCTACCAACACCGCCGGCCCTTCTAACAGCGTTGCTAAGAAATGTAATGGTGCGCTGACTCTCTTTTCGATACATGATTTAAAATCTTGCATATATTGTGACCAAATTATAGATCTTATATCCTGCAACTTTTTCACCTCGGCAGTTGGACTTCCTTGATGATAATGAACCAGCAAATCGGCTATTGCTTCACCGGACATAGCTTCGTCACTCAGATATGTGATACATTGCTCAACATCTTTCACCAATTGCCATGTACATTTCTCTATGGATCGAAATTGTTTCTCGAGCTCCTCAAACTCGGTATCGCTCGCGACGTTCGTCAATCCCAGACTCGCCGATAATCTCGTGCTTAGTCTTGTTGACATTTTCGCCACAGAGTGCATACTTAATTTCGACATTTTGCTAAATAAGGTATTATCATTATCTAAATATTTTGATACGATATCTCTTCTCCGTTTGTACTCATTGATGTAACTCGCCACATTTGTCATAGCCTCCCACGCCTCCATTATGGCTGCTTTATCTGGATGATTGTCTTCTGTACACTAAAAATTATTTTCCAAGCGGGAAAATATTACAATGTGATATAACTTTGTACATACACATGCGTATAAACATTTATCTGAAAAGTAATCTGAATTCAAATTTGCAAATGTTGCTAAAATTTTGTGTTGACACACATATATCAATTTACTATTCATTAAAATATATATTTCAAAATTGGACTTTCACTGCCTTTAAAATAAATAATTTATATAATTCTTTAAATTTAATGTAACTAATGTACAATTGCTTACCTTTGTTAATTCATATAACATTAATGGATACTTCAAAATTCTTTGAACTGGCTTTATCAGAATAGAGCTCATATCAAAGCAAGCAATCTGACGACGTAATGTCTCGATACCCTTGTTAAATACTTTCATGATCTCATCATTATTTTCATACTGAAATACAAATGAGATTCGATTATGTAAATTGAAATTATTACAAATTTTTTTTATATTATCATTAGTTTTATTAATCAAAATTTTCAGTTACGTTATATAAAATACCTTTTTTAACAGAGCTAATGCAGCTTCATGATTCCCACAATATTTAACATAAACACTTTTCAATTTCTCGGCCATTTTCACGAAACAAGGTCCAATTGTTTGCAAGCTTTCATCGCAACCTTTCATAGCTCTTAAGATCATATCCAACAATTCCTCGGCAACGTGAATAACTTCCAAAATATTCCCAAACAACGTCGTAACATCAATCCCTTTCGATTCGAGAAAACTTGGATTGTGCAAGTTAAATGTTTCGTATGTTAACTTTAGATCGCGAACATATTCTTTTTCTGTTAAAACTAATTCCGATATTACATTTTGTCTTTGATCTGCTTGCTTTTGTCTCATATCTACAGTATTATTGATTGCTGATTCGTTTTCCTGCGTTCCTCTTCTTTGAGCAGATTCTCCATTTGCAACAGTTTCTTTTTGTAATGGCACTCTACCTGGAGCTGGAGCCGGTGGTGCTGGCCTATGTGGTTGTGACAATCTTTTCGGATTTCGTTCCTCATTCGCGTTTGCTTCCTTATGCCTAATCATCACAAAATCTTCAAAATCTTCCAAATTCGATTCCTGTAGACTGTCCAACGAATATTCGGATACCGAGCTCAAATATTCCCGCGGACACAGGCCAATTAGACCACTCTTATTTTTCACTTTCACCCAATCCTCATTGGTCATTTCTAGCACAGTAACACTCTCGCCCTCATGAACGTTCAAATCGCCATTCATCTGTGCATCAAAGGTATACAGCACTTTTACAGTAACACCTGGCTCCAAAGCATCTTTTTTTGTAAGAATTACTTCAGATTGAGTTTGATGCTGCTTTGCTTCTGCACAATCAACTATGATATTGACGTAAGATAATGGAAAAATGCCTTTAGTAGTATCAATCATACCCTCTATCCACTCGGAATCAATGTATCTGGTAAGGTGCACCACTTCGCCCGCTCCAAAGCTCAATTCATTTGGAAACTGTGCATTAAATGGATACAATGTTATAGCATATGGTTTAATATCGACAGAATTCACATGACTGTTGTATTGCGTGTTTTCTATATTACTGGTTGTTGGCAACACTTCTGGAAACAAGTCGAAGTAGTTTGGAGCAGATTCATTGGATAAGTTTGTGTAAGAATGTAGAGAAGTTTCACTAAAATCTTTGGAAATTGTGCCATTGTGGATTGTCGAGAAAGATGTAAAATTGCTCTCAGTTGCATGTGGTGTTTGTTCATGATCAATTGTATCTTGATCTTGATCTACTTCTATGTAGGATATAAATCCTTCAGGGAATATGCCTTCTCTACCGTCTTCCTTAACTCCATGACACCAGCCGTCATCTAAAATTTCTGTGACAATAACCGTCTCTCCTGCAATTAAGTCCAATTCTTCATCGAGTTGTGCCTTCAGTGTCGTTTTTACCCTCGCTCTTTTCCTTATTGATTTATTTTTTATTGTTTTCTGTAAGAAATATCTCTATATTAATTAACATGTTTATTAACAGTCTCGATGCATGACTGAAATATAATCTTCACAATATTTTACCTTTATCATTGTTGTATCCAATTCCCATGTATGTGTCATTGGAAAAATTCCATTTCTGGAGCTTATCCTGCCCATGCACCATCCCGAACCTATGTCCCTCATTCCAATTATGAGTTGTCCTAAATATCGAGAAAATTTGTTTTAAATCGTTATTTTTATTTCTGAGATATCAAAACATAAAAGTCGTTACGTCTTTACATGATTGTTAAAACAATTAAGCTTGTATTCTTTAAAAAAGTGACTTGACAGCATGTCTCAGCAATGAAATCTTACCTTCTGCAAAAGACAAATCTCCAGTTTCTTGACCAGGGAAACTAGCTATGGAAAGAAATAGTCTTTCTGTCTCGTCAAACGGAGGGATCTCCACTTTATGCAAGTGACTCAAGGGAAACTTGCCGATTCTATCTTGAGACTGACCACGACACCAGTGTTTGTCTACGATCTCGTGCACCTGAAACGAGAATAACACGGTCTGCATTGCTTTCAGCTGTTTACACTTGATTGCTTGTTAGGTTAGGCGTTAAAGATTCGCGAATACCAGGAAATAATGTCCCTTGGGAAGGCTCAGCTCCCCGTCGACGGTGGTGAGAAAGTCGTGGAGCACCCTCGCCAACATTCCCGGCTCCATTTCCGCTGCGACGCACTTGCATCCGTTGAACTCGCGATACTACGATGATATTGTGATTCGCAAGCGCTGGCGAAGCGCCTGACAGCCGATACTGCTCTGATAAGTGGCTGTCACGTGGCATACGCTCTTGTGCATGCGTGGATCATATTATAGCTATGTTCGTAAATATACTGCCAGTACTGAAAATCTATAGTGTATGTAACGTAAACTATAGATTTTCAGTACTAGCAGTATATTTACGAACACAGCCATGTAGCGATTAAATTATATGGCATTTAACTGAGAGAAAAACCGTCCACGTGTCGGATAAATGAATGACATGTGAATATTATTCGCAATTAAAGTACATTTTTTGCGATAATTGGTGCGATTTACGATCAATGCTAATATCGAATGGGAAGATTTTGCGTTGCTGTCAGTAAAGATTTTATCATTCCAGATGTGGAAATCTTTTAACATTTAAAATTGCATCTCTAAATAGAATATATGCAAAGTGTGTTTGAGTACCCTAAATAATAATTATAAATTTAATGTTTTTTAGATCTTTTTAGATGTTTCTTTTAATTATTTTTTTAATCAATATTAAAATCTATTTTACGAATTTTAGATTGATGTAAATTTAATTGTTTGAATAAATTTCAAATTAATCGTGATAATTTCTCATAAGTATATCGTATAAATGCTTATACTTTCTTACAATCTATATACTTTGTATGTGTTGCGTGTCGCGTGTATCAAGTGTATTCATGGAATCAGCTGATCGCAGAATGCCGTTCGCGCTAATCGTTCTCTGATCATTTCGCATGATTGAAACGACATCGTATTTTTAGTGTTACCGTATGTTACTATTATAAGCATCGAATAAGTCTTGTAAGCAAGATTATAACGTGTGAAAGAGACGTGTCGGTCAGTGATGAGGTTAAGAAGGTTAAACATAACCTCACATAAGTGGAATTGTGCAATTTTTACAGAAATTAACAAAGAAGGGTAAAATAATGAGTAGCAACGTGATTTTCCGCTATTAATAACTTTCTAAACGTACCTATATTAATTGTTGTTTTTAATGTTGTTTCTAAACGTACCTATATTAATTGTTGTTTTTATTGTTTTCGTGTGGCTAATAAAAATTAAATAGAACATTACATGATTTTATAACCCAAATAGCAAATGTTAGCAGTATGCCAAAAGTATTCCAGCAAATTCAATTATGATTGTAGAGCAAATTCTTATTCACTGTGTCCTTTTTAGTTTCTGACATTAATTACGATTTGCTACAACAGAAATGCAACAGGAATAGAGCATTGTCATCACGATATCATCTGTTCATTTATTGATATATTTCTAATATAAATCTTACAAGATCAATAATAATGATCAGTAACATTTAATCAGTAATACTGTGTAACAATATCAATATTTTAATAGAGGAACTTTACACAATCATTATTAATACTGTCAGTACCAACAAATACTGATAATATTATTGATTGTGTGTGGTTAATATTAATGGATTGATATGGAATAATCACAGTGATCTAAAATTCTTGATTCTCAAACATTAATATGTGTGATCAACAACAAATGTCTTAGCGACCAAACACGCTCTATACCCAGCCACTTACACAAAAACTTATTATTAATCTTAAGTGTGTTAAGTTTTTATAATATTCAAATTAAATTGTAACTTTAATTACTTTAAGATATTTATAAGGTAAAATATATTATATATTATACGAATAAATGTGAAAAAATATATTTATTATACAATTAGATTAGAGCTTATATTTTAATGTTCTTAAAATTTTTTAAGAAACATTTTCTATTTGTCAAGATAATATTGTTTTGTACTATTGTTTTATTTTATAAACAATACATTAAGAAAAAAATATTTAGAACATTACACTGAAAAAATTGCTGTAATATGAATTAAAATTTATGTAGTTTGATTTAATTAAACATCATTGGTTGTTACTAATATATGTAGTTGATTCAACTAAATTTTATTCATTCTATTATATTTATTATTGTCTTTACTTTTAATCTTTTTGTTTCATTAATACTGGTTATTGAATTAAAACTAAGAATCTAATTAAACTGATGCTGTTGATTCAACAGCATTTTATTTTTCTGTGTAAAATAAGCATTTAAAACATTTATTTTTGATAAACGTTTAAAGAGTCCAGTTTTTGATTTCTTTGGATGCTTTACAAATTTTTATTATTTTGAAAACTATTTAAAAACTTTTTCGTATGTTAATATCATTTAATATTTCATATACTAATTAATTTATATAATTAAATTTTATTCACTGTAGAAAAAAAATATTGCACTTATCATAATTTAACTATAATCAGTATTATTGATCGTGTAAGATTCTTATTATAATTTGAAATTATTTCTCCACGATTATGTCATCCATGATTGTAAAACTATATTAACAGAAATACTGATTCTCTTCAAACAATCAGTATTACTATCGATATCTCCATCACATAAGGATACTGATTCTCGAGAATCAAGAATTCTGTATCATTGTCAATATTCTACATCGTTCCATAAATATTAATCGTATACGATTAATAATATTGTACTTGTTACGACTGATAGTATTATTGACTAAGGGAATAAGATAATATTACTATAACATTAGAGAAAAAGTAGCTTGTTTTTACTAATATAATGTACACACATTTCCAACACACTCTTAGCAGATTTGCCTATTTGGACATTTATACATAATAAAGCTATAATAATTATATTGAATATTTAGTACAAATTTTAGATAGCGATCATTAGACTTAAGTGTCGAAAGTGACAATATTTTTGCAACATGCACTGCGTACGCAAGATCCTAAATATTGCGCAGCGGAATCTGCAAGTGTGTACCAAAGTTGATACAGTCTATAAAAGCTCAGGAATACTGCTACAAAATATTATTTGTCGTTTGAATTACGACTCCGAAGAGTATATATCTGCTGAGGATGAGAGGCAGCAGGATGCGTACTCCGAGATCGCCAGTCGTTATTTGGGCATTGCAGTTGGTGGACATAGGACGTTTATTTTACAACCCTACATAAAATGGGGTAAAGACAAAAAGAGAAACACCTCGCCAGAACTACAAATGGCTGAAGCTATGGCACTAATAAACACTCTACCTAACTGGTGCGTAGTCGGAACGAAATACGCCCCGTTACTTACGTTGCAGAAGAAGCAATTGCTGGGTTCCGGCGCGATGAAGGATCTAAAAAAGAAATTACACGAATGCCAACCCACTGCCGTATTTGTTAGCACCAATCTACTGAAATTTATCCAAATCACCGAATTGGAAAAGATTTTTGATTTACCGGTGTACGACCGTTATTCCATAGTCATCCAAATATTCCGCGAGCACGCGAAGACTGCAGAGGCAAGATTGCAGGTAGCCTTAGCGGAGATACCATATATCAAGAAAAAAATACTTGAAACAAGCATTACCCGCAGTGGCGCGGTAAACGTGACGGAGGAGACAAAACTGTTGCTCGACAGCAAAGAGAAGAAATTGAAAAACGAATTAAAGAAGCTGAAGCAGCATCGACAAGTTATCAGGAGCCAGCGTAAGAAACGCGGTTTCCCCACGGTTGCTATAGTCGGTTACACGAATGCAGGGAAAACCTCCTTGATAAAAGCTCTTACGGATGACAGTTCTCTACAATCTAAGGACAAATTATTCGCAACCCTTGATACGACCGCGCATCAAGGCATTTTGCCCAACAAGTTAAAAATTTTGTACATGGATACTATTGGATTCATTCAAGATGTACCAGAAACTTTGATTGAACCATTTATTGTGACCTTAGAAGATGCCATAATTGCTGTACGTTGGTCTTATATTGGCTCTTTCTTCCCTCCTTTATCTTCGCTGTTATCTTAATAAAGAAATTTCCCAATTTAAGAACTTTCTTTTCTAGGACGTTATAGTTCATATATACGATGTCAGTCATCCGGATATGAAGGCACAATATCAACACGTTCATGAGACGATAAAACCCATGTTGGACGCTCGTCCAATAATCGACGTCGCCAATAAATGCGATCTTGTTGAAAGCGACTACATACCCAAGGATGTAATTGCCGTCTCCGCTAAGAATTTAACAGGTGTGATCAGAATTCATTGTCATCGTTAATGAATCTGATGGATGCAATTTGAGTGTGACGACTTCGAAACGGTTTAAATATTTCCAGGAATCGATTTGTTGCGTTTCAAGATACAAGAGGTCCTTTTAGCCACCACTGGACTATTAAGCATACGTGCGAGGGTAAAATCGGGCAGTCCCGCGGCCAGCTGGTTGTACAAGATGACGACAGTGATAAACACCGAATCAGATCCGGACGACGCTCAGTATTTAATTATGGAAGTGCTCACCACTTCAGTCGATATTCAAAAGTTTAAAAAATTTCTAGCAACAAATAATTTAAAGCAATAAAACATTTTATACCATGATTTATTTTTTGCACTGTTTCTTTCTTTCTACGTACTAGAAAGAGCCCAAGATATATATTTTTTGTAGGGATCTAAAATAATTTGATGACACATAGAGATTTTTTTTTCGATTAATTTTATCTATTTTATGATTAAAAAAGATTACATATTATCTATCACCATCACTATATACTTGAGCAGCATTTGATAACATTGTAACGTTACACAAAACAATTATTTTCTCCGAACAAAATATCTTACATTCCTCACGTCAGACATATCGAAGATCTTTACTGAATTGCATGATTCACGAGTTATGGTTTGCACTTAAATGTGTAATAAGAAGATAACGAACACATGTGTCGCCATTGTTATCAGAGAAATCATACGTATTCAATTTACATATAAATATCTGAATTATCAAGATTGTTTTTTGTTCGAATGAATCACGCGCGCGCACATATAGAGAACGCACTTGAAAATCTTAGGTATATCCTTGAGCGCGGCATGCTGCCAAGAAGTCATTTCTTTTTACAGCCCGGCATGTGCACGTGCTCAGCACGTGTTTCTCTGCAATCGGCAGATGACACGACTTAAAATTTCAACCGAGAGACACTCGTTAGGGCTATTAACGAGATTAAAGACTTTATCACGGCGCTTAAGCCACACAGGCGAAGCAAGTATACAATTTATAAAGTTTGCTCTGTAAATAGGATTTCGTACTTAAAGCGAAGCTTATCGCTTGCACTGTCTGAACTCTGTAATATCCCCATTGATATTTACGAACGCTGATTATAGAACGGAAAAGACCTGTCAATGTTTTCAATAAATTGTGCACTTGTCAAAACGTAATCACAAAAAAAATTGAAAATAGATTTAACATCTTCAAGATAAAAAATTCTTTTTTTTATAAAATATAAAGAAATTAAAAAAAAATTTTAATATAATTATCATAAATTTTGAAACCTAAATAAAATTGTACAGCACAATTAAAATAAAAAAAGTTCATAATAATCTCTCTAAAGTCTTAAGAGTGGAATCTCATTCTAAAGGAGTGAAAATTCAATCAGTCTAGCTAAATTTTTACTCCTTTAGAGTGAGATTCCATTCTAAATTAAAGAGGTCATAACAGATTTTAGTGCTCAAATAATAATTTTAAAAATATTTCACCATTTTTAACCCGCGAGAATGATTAGTTTGAGTAGCGAAAACGTACACTTGGTTTAATGAGTATGACCCGGTTTTTAGATCGCAGGAATATTTCCGGAAAGATATGTGGTTAAAATGGGTTGCATACAAGTATATATATCCAGGTAGTAATAACGTACTTAGGAGTATTTTTTTTAGATAAAAGCGTACTATATGTATAAATTTGAGATGTAAAAACATATATTTTATGAGTACAAAATACTCGTTTAGCACTCACAGGCATTCACATTGCACATTTTAAAACCGCACAATTCAATAAAGATTATAATTATTATAGGGAAAAGTTGCCAATATTGAGACTTCATTTCGTTTTTGAATAATATTTCATAAACAAAAGCTAAAAATAAAATTTTAACAATATAAATACATACTAGAAAATGTCTTCTATCAGATAGTAATAGTTTATATAATACTCTTTCGTATTTTGTAATAATTAATTTTTTGCAACATAATTCAAAAAGAGCGTCTGAAAAATTGTGCCTCAAACCCTAGACAGTAATATTAAAATTCAGACACGGCCTCGCAGGGAAGGAATTAAGTATAAAATAAATTAATAAATAAATATTGTCACACTCATCAGCTGAAAAACGAGTATTGAAAACGGGTAATCTCTATTCAAAGATACTTATATGCCTATTCTTGTATAC
The DNA here is from genome assembly GCA_003595255.1 of Solenopsis fugax. Lineage (NCBI taxonomy): Eukaryota > Metazoa > Arthropoda > Insecta > Hymenoptera > Formicidae > Solenopsis > Solenopsis fugax. Next base: position 37,488 of record QKQZ01052810.1, read on the forward strand.
TTGTCATATGTTTCTTCGGAATAGATTGCTTGTATTGAAAGTGCCAGAAATGATAGAATGGGCTAAAAACGATGAATTATTTTCGTAAAAGCATAGGTACGATGACCAGATTTGTCCTTTATTTTCTTTGAGAAAATAAGAGACACACGTCTGAAAACTTTAAAAGTTTTCTTCCTACATGATTCTAAACCATATTTAAAACAACTAAATTTATCAATTGTTCCATAAACAATAAAATGGGTTTTACGAACATAAATAAATCTAAAGGACAGCTACCCAAAAAAAGACTCCTTTAGAATAAAGGACGTATGGTCACTGTAGGTATAGGTGACTTTATACACATTTTCTAGTTCTTCGAATTGCGCATATTCGTCTTGAAACGTAAAAAGTATAAGCTGTATTATTTTAAACTCTATACTTTTGAAGAGATGTATTTTTTTCCATAATTACATATAATCTCGCAAAAGCACATTTTGTTTGAGAAATTCACATAGATTTTTTTCATTTCTGAGGTAATCGATCATATCATACCGTTGTATAAATATTAACATTCTGCTGGCAGAAAAGATTGAAACATTTTCAACGAATTGTAAATTTTTAAACTTTTTATTAACACTTCCATTTTTTTAAATAAAAGTTTGATACGTTCGTCGCATGGCTTCATGCTTCATGCTTCTCGGCAAGGAAAATACGATGCTATTTCAGTGTTGCAGGTGTCATGTATTCTGGCGAGAGGCATTGAAATAGGAAGGATCTCCAAGAAAGGAAAACCTCTTAAGGCTCTCACGCGGAGATGCGCGTGGCCTGAAATTTGGCAGACGATCGATTCGCGTTTCGGATCGCTGCCTCGATGGAAAAGATTGCCGCTTGCCTCGTTTAGTTATCGCCGCTGTTTTATTAAGAGTTCCGTTTGTTTGCTTTATCTTTTCGCTCGCGCGAAATGTGCCGGCGATCAACCACTGCACCGCGAGAGAAACTTCACGACGAGGGTGCCGTCACGGCGCGATGTATAATTCATAGAACTCGATGGCTCTGCGCGTCCAAAGGGTGTCCCGGTAATTTTATACGGCGATAGCAAAGTAAAATGTTATTTTTTTCACAATAACGCTCCCTTTATCTAAACGAGAAACTTAATCTGCTTGTTGTAATCTCGAGAGTTCACTTTAGCTCCTATCCTTCTTATCACCGAATGCACGATAGCTATGCCGACCGAGTGCCATCGTAAAATTCAGTCAAAGGGAACGCGAATCGGAGGGGGTGAGGGGAGGAGGGTGATTGCCAACGAGCCGCGACAACTACGTTCTATGCGGGCGACTCTCGACCGTAAAACTCTCGAGTATACGCACTAACCCGAGCAACGCGTCATTAATATCCGGTGACGGCGGGACACCCTGTGTGTAGCCTTATAAAGTACTCCGGCAGAATTAATCGCGCCGAGCGCCGCGCGAAGGAAGAGTCCCAGACTCTTCGCGCGTCGTCCTTTGGCTGCGGGAATTAATGAAGGATTGATATCGCGATTATGTTGTAGCAATAGCGCGGAAGAGGGGTCCGGCGGTGGGCACCGTGTGGGCCGATCGGCAGCGGCGGCAGCGCGGATCGTGGCGATAATTAATTGCAGGCGTGACGGCGCTTTAACGTCGTTAATTTTCATTATCTCGATCGGAATCCGCTTGTAGCGCGGAGCGCCGCCGCTTCGCAGCTCGCTAATTTCGCGCGCATGCTCGCTCATTCGCTCGCTCGTACGCTCGTACTAATCCCCCCCGCTTCCGGGAAAAGCGTTAACAATTCTTGGGGCGAGCTCCCCTGGGGGGATGGAGCGGGAGGGAGGGGTGACAAGGGGGGGATCTTGCAAAATTTGTCACACGCCCGTGGCCACGGTGACGCTAATGTTACGACCGCTCCTGCGGCCAGGATTCGGGGCGCGCGACGACGCGCGCGATGCACTTTGCGTGCTGTTTGGATTATTAAAGCGAGCTGAGTAAAACCTAATTATCGCAGTGGTTGACCGAACGACAGGTTTCCACCGCTATACCCGCCCAACGTGTATATCAAGGCGATATGATGCAGCCAAAGAGACCGCTACGCAGTGGATTCAAGTTGTCGCGCAAATGTCCCGTCTGACAAGATCATCCGCGCAGCTTTTTCACTTATCAAAAGTTCTTCATCTTGGACAGTAAATGAGCTAATCTTAGTCTTCAGTTCTTCACTTAGCGCGTGTCTTTACACTCAGAGAAAAAAAATCGTATCAGTAACTTAATTTGTGGACGAACAGCACTTTAATTATGTATTACAAAGTTGTAATAAAAACAATAAGTTATATGAACTAAGAAAATGCAGTAATATTAACCATTTGTAGTAAAATTATTGGATAAACTATAAAAAAATATTAATGCAAATGTAGGACAAAGTTGTTGAATACGTATCGGTCTCCTAAACCGTTCCTGTTCAATATTTCACATTTTTGCTGCATACAAGCAGCATTTAGTGTCAAAGATAAAAAATAAATAAGTAATATAGATAAATAAGTAATAAAAATTTAATAAGTTTTATTTTGTTTTATAGATGCTATCAGCATTTTGAAAAATCAGGTACAGTCGCCAGCATTATAGTTGCGACACTTTTTCTTCGATGGTTTTCGGAATGTAGCCTGATCTCCGAATGATTGAACATAATTGGTTCTTACCTGTGGAACCAACCAATTACGTTCGCCGCTCGATGATTAAGGCTGTGTTCTAAAATCCACTGAAGAAAAAGTGTCGGAACTATAATGCTGGCGACTGTACATCTGATGTAACTTTTTCATTAACTTCTAGCTAATAATAACGTAATTATGCAAGTTTATTTTGATTTGTTATATTTTCATAAAAGAAGCTTATTGCAGAATATTTTACGTCCATTGCATATACATATGTTTACAATTATTATAAAAATTAAATCGATATTTATAAACTCTATCACGTTTTCTAATTCATACCACCACAAATTTTACTATGAAGAAATGATACTAATGTAAGACTTATAAATATATATATATATATATAAAAGTCTTACATTAGTATCATTTCTTCATAGTAAAATTTGTAAAAATTTCTTCATAGTAAAATT
>QKQZ01052811.1:0-10939 GCA_003595255.1 Solenopsis fugax
TAAAAAGCACTAAGATCCAGCGTGACCGTACAAGGCATTCTCATTTCAATTTGTATGTATTACTTATTTTGGCTTTGCAGTTACAGCCCATCGTTTCGAGAAACGATGCGCATCGATGTAGCAGTGAGAACGCATCATTTCTCGAAACGATGGGCTTTAACTGCAACACCGATACAAAATAAAATAATTAATTATAGACTTAATACGCTATACATCGAGCTGTTTATGTAATGATTGATTGTACCATTGCAGCGTCTTACATCCTGGTTACAAAATCTTAAGTACGAGTATCTGCTTGCGCGCGCGGCCACCTATCGCTTCGTGCGCTACTAGTGCCGTAGACCGTTGTATTCGCGTTCGTCGAGCTGCCGTTCGAGAGACGTTTGTATATGCCGGGTTGCCTGTTGAGAGGCGCCTATAGTGTGGCGCGTGTGAGTCGCCACATACTTATATTAGTATTTGAATTACAAAATACAAAATACTGGCAATTTCGATTTGAAATACAAAATTTAAGTTGTACTTTGTATTTCAAATCGAAAGATTTCCAGTATTTTGTATTTTATAATTTTAATACCTACAATAGTAATATTTATCGCAGTAACCGATGATGTGAAATGAGCGTTATTTTCAGCCGATATGTATAATGTACAAATAATCTTAATATGACCGGAAAATGTATAACAAATTAAATTAACAAGAAATGGCATACCGGTCAAAAACAGTTTATAGTGCTCAACATTTTTCTATGTGAATTTACAAAATTTCTCATTTCTTTTCGTATTGAATTAGGTGTCTACGGCCAATTCTAAAAACTCGACATTGTTTCTACATGTTTGGAGGCTTCAATTTCGTAAGTACAAATTGTAGAGCTTTTATATCAAACAAATACTGTCTGATTTGACAGCTCTGGACGTCATATTTGTCTAACAAATGACAAAAAAACGTAATTAATAATTTTTTTTCGTTCTCTGGATAAAGTCCATACTGCAAACATGTATTAATGTATATACTTCAATTCTGGAATAGGATTTCCAAATCTATAAAAGTACATACGAAAGTACATACGAAAAAAATTGTTACAAAATTATTGCGTTTAATCGATAAAACAGGACAGACTTCAGGACATTTTAACACCCTTAATACATATCTTCTTCTTCTATAATTATACAAATAAATTGTTACTAACGCAACAAATCGAAATATTTCAGATGCTTGTCGTGTTGAATCGAACTCTGAAGCATTACATTATAGATTATCAACGAATGTAAGTTTGCCCGGCGTCCATAGAAATATACCGCGTTTTCGTAATTACGCGCGTTTTTCTCTCCTGCGAAACGAGCTGCCCCCATCTCTCATTCCGGACAGGCCTCCTCATCGCCGACTCGCTCTTATCTTGATATTTTTAGGAGGGCATTTTCCAGTGCTGCACGTTCTTTTCATTTCATTTAAACGGCGAACGGGGAGGTAGGACCGCTCGTTCAGCGCTCTTGCAACGGATAGCGCTACATTTTCATTAAGGCCGTTGATTTATTGGCATAGTTAGCCCGGTCGACCTCGTTACGGGCCTTCCGAGGAGAACTAAGAATTGCCCCTCAACAGCTTTTCGGCACGTGAAAACCTATAAACGTTTATATACGCCGCGATTTCGGTCGTTCTTACATCCACATTACAACGCGACTATTTGTTATGTCAATCAATATTGCTTTTCCTTTAAAATAAAAAAAATGTTTTTTTTCAGCATAAACATATCTGAAATCTTTTAATAAAGATGAAATTTATAAAGCATAGCTAAATATTGTTAATTTTCTCTAAATTCGTGCTATTTGCTAGATATTATTTATTAGAATTACCTTCTTCGTACTTTTTCTAGATTTATTGACACAAAGAAAAAATTAATGATGAAAAGAGCGACATCAGTAGCAATCACATCGAAAAAGACACGACCGCACGTCAACATTTTATCTTTATTCGACTAAAACTATTAGAATGTCGATTAGATTTAGAAGATTCAATCTCCGGCAGAAACCTCGAAGAAACCAATTGATAAATCGAAGAGCTCCGAAAATAGAGCAATCTGTGGCGAAACCGACGGAATTTTGCCAACGGCTACCAGACGCGGGCACCATTTATATAACGTAAAGGATAGCGGAACAGAAAGGATCCGCGAAAGGTGGCGGCTAAAGGGAAGACGAATCGACGACACCACCGTGCCAGCCCGCAACTGACATCTTCCATACGTCAAAGCCTTGCCGACTCGTCTTTCGGAGCCTCCGAAAATGCTTCACCTTCGTATCCGAATTAAAGAGGGTGGCAAAAGATATTTTATCTTCTCTCATATAAAGAGAGGCATGTACGAAACGCTAAATAATTAACTTAGTTAAAGATGATTTTGTATATATTTTAACAAAAGCGTTTTATCCTCGCAAATTTTTAAATTTTCATCGAAAATGTCACGACACGCAATCTTGTCTTTTTCAAAAATCACTGTCAATGTTGTTTTCCTTCCATATGTTATTAATTTCTTTTCGATATCCATAAATCTAGAATAAAAAAATTGAGAAAAAGACAACTTATTTTTCAAAGTGTGACTACCTACCATAAAATTTCAAGTGCATTATTTAAGAGATAACTCAAAAGGAAAGAGATATTGAATCAAATTTTCTCGTCTACACGATTGCAGAATAAGTCACATTAAAACGTAATGATCACGCTGGAAATTGAATTACACGATAGTATCGCAATCACACAAATAAACATACACATTGTAATTTTTTTTCTACCCTAAGATTGCGTATCAATCTTAACATCTTTCAGAGGGTAGCGCCGAAACCATTTCAAGGAATCCCGATTGCTACCGCATGCGGGTGCGTTTAAAGTCGTGCTAATTAACACGGCAGCGATTCAAGATGTCGGCCGTGCAGTGGGATGGGTCGAGAAGGAGGAAGTCTTAAGGCAGCGTGTTCTCTCCGGGGAGCCAAGTGTTAGGAGAATTAACAGCAACCCCTGATCTTGGCCCTCTATGCTATCTCCCTAATAATAAACTGGTAATTCCCAATGCCCCTATAAGTTACTCCCTTTCAACGCCACAATGACCTACGAGTGCCAAGACGTATTGTCTACCGGGTGTTCGTGATCTGTTCTGCCGTACACTTCATTCTGCAGGCCATTAGTTGATTGAATGAGAAAAACGAACCGAGAACAACACGGAGGGAGAAATGTCATACTTGAGACCGAAACGATAATCGTTGTTATATCAGGACTATTGATACTTCTAATAATCTTTCTTCATCATTATCCGATATCGATATATAGCTTCCTAAATGCAAATTAATTTTTTCTAGTACGCAAATAAATCTTATAATCTTATAAAATATTTTTGCTCTCAATTAATTACTTTTTAAAAAATGCAATTAACGTATTATTTTACAAGATTAATACTGTATTAAAAAAATTATTTAAATTATTATTTTTAGCGAAGAACTAATAATTTAATTATAATAAGCGAAATGGAAAATGGAATGACATATAAAAAAATGTTTGTGAATATAATCACAACACAAAATAAAGGAATACATAGATAATCTATAACCGATATATTTTTATAACAAACTGTAACACTGAGATGGTTAATAAATTCCAATGATTTCTTGAGCACATACAAACAAATTTGCTAAATCTCAACTTTGGTTTACCGTAATGGAATATTGATGATCACCGGTTTCGCGTGCGTTCTCTCTTCCGGGCATTTAGCGAAATTTACCCCCGACCGGACGTTAATTCGCACTCTGAATGAATTCATCATGATTTCGGTGCAATGCTCACCCGTTACATCGTTACAAGTTCGGTGTATCCTAGAACGTGCACACTTTCATCATAGACACCCACCATGGCCTGTAAAGTACCGTGCTTTCCGTACCGGGAAGGGGTAGAAAACGCGAACAAGAGAGATGGAGCGGATGTTGGTTACAGGATAGAGAGAACGAGGGACTGTAAACTTCCAGGTGGAAGCTCAACCTCTCGACGGGAACCAGTTAGATTTATGGCCATAAATTCCTATCCAATAAGAAGCGAGATCCATGTATTCTCTAACCGTAGATATATATATATATATACAAGTACTCAATCTTGTACAACAAAAATTTTTCGATAATTAAAAAAAGCCTCAAAGACATGCAACTGCAGAAAAAACTGCGTGCCTCTCGCGCGGAAATATAAAAGAAAACATAAAATAATGTATAAAAAAGACATTCTTTTTAAAAAAATATTTATATGAAATAACTGCACTGTGTTTTCTACCAAAGCTCGAATATTACTGTTAATTCCTTTAGAATATCTTTGCATCTTTACATATAAGTTAGAGGAGATATGTGCGATCGTTCTTGCATTTTATAGCTTAAAAAAAATGCATAATTCTTGAATCATAGTCATAAGCTGCGCGCAACGTGCTACGATTCATATTTACATGGCTGCTACTACTATAGTAACGTCAGTAAATTATATGCGTGCTTGATAAATCTAATTGCTTCTCTGGGAAGAGGCACTAAAAAGCAATGAGAAGCGTCTTATTGCAGGCTAAGGATATGTTCTCCTGTGTTTAGCGTGGATATCTGCTACGTAGATTAGGAACGAAGGGGACGGTAACAGTGACCGATAAATTTTGCGGCGACTGTCTTACTTGTGTAATTAAACACACAATTTAAACAGACCGTTAGTGTCACCATGGCCGAAGGTCTACTTCCGGAGATCTTTAGAGCAAGTCTTGCGAGACGACGGTTTACGGATAAACTATTAAAGTATCGATCGTTTATTCCGTCAATTGAACGACAGAATATGACGGAAGCATTTTATGCTTCCTCGTACAAAATATATATTTTAAAAGTGTAAAAAATAAATTAAATGTACAATCTGTCTAGTAAGAGTGTGACCGACATAACTTTTAAACTATTTATTATAAAAAAATGAAAAAAGTTACATATGTATTACGTACTTATACTACTAATACTACAACGCTTTTATATTAATAAATCATTGCCGTTATCAATTATTTTCTGACACCGACCATACTTTCTACCAATTTTACAGCATACTCTCAAGATAAAGATTGCCAGGTCAATCGAATCTGTCAAGATAATTGTTTCACCGTATATCCTTTTTTCCACGCATCTTTATCTTCATTAATTCCCAGGCATTTTCGATTGAATTTACAGCAGGTAATTGTGATAGCCAATCTAACGTTTCAATGTCATTTTCTTTTTTCCATTTGCAGCTAAAACAACTCCGATGTTTTCGTTATCCTCTTGAAGAGAGAACCCAATTCTTTTATAATATTTCGGAACCATTTTTTGAAAGATGATATTAATCCTCTTTAATGAATTTTAACCATCCTCTTGGCATCCAAGTTGGGTTCAAATCAGAGTCGTTTTTACTACAAATGGAAAAAAGAAAATGCCATCGAAACATTAGATTGGTCATCACAATCACCAGATTCAAATTCAATCGAAAATGTCTGGGGATTAATGAAGATGAAAATGCGTGAAGAAAAGTATGTATGATGAAATAATTATCTCCACAGATTCGATTGATTTAACGATCTTTATTCTCGAAAGTTATGCTGTAAAATTGGTAGAAAGTATGTTTCGGCGATGTCAGAAATCAAAAAATAATTGATAACGGTGATGATTAGACGATTTATTAATATGTACAAAAGCGATATAGCATTAAGTGTAATAAGTATACCACTGAAATCAGGCTGTCCACTGTCTTTCAGTGAATAATACACTGATTCCGATTTAGAGAGCAATTATCTAAGCAGATCATGTTTCTATCAGCATTAATACAATACAATGTATAGTTTGCGAGAAATAAGGGGATGGCATTTTAGAAGGTCTATGCTAGTATTGGCGACTTTCCTGTAATGTTATTCCAATAATCATTTTCTATAATCTACATATTGTGCATCTAAACGGGACGTGCGTTTTCGTTCTGCATACATATAAATGCACTATCATCCTAATTACAGTATTATGATGACCCGCATTGCGTACCAGTCGAACATCTGCAATCTATCGTGACGGATAAATCACCTTGGGACCACCCTCCAATCGCGTCTCGCCCATCGCCTTGCATATAGACAGTTACTAATGAGCCGACCCCATTTAATTAACCGTATATGGTTTCGATGCGACTGTGCCGGACTATTTCCCGTTACGTATACGCGTTATCACCGCGCACAACTATAACGAATTTATTTCAACGCGAGGCGATATTTCATCGCGGCCACTTTCTTGCGCCGACACATCTGTTCGATTTGTATCGTAGTACGCCACGGCTCTGTAGATACAAATGTGCGTTTTGTTGGTCATAGTATTCTAGACGCGTAGAGTCTAGCGCAATTCATCGTCAGCCGTTATCGGAAAATGAATTGCAAATCACTTCGCATGCACCAGGCAATTTGTAGATCTTACCGACATATTTAGTCCCATTTTTTTTTTGTACAAGAGATAACAAATGAGGTCAAACGGGGTACTTTTAACCTTTTGTACTAATGATTGCGAATCTATTAATTTTAATTATTTTTCCGCTAAAAAAAGTTTTTATATAAGAACATATAAAATATATCCATATATATTTTTTGTTTTCTTGCATAATTTCTGTTCGAATACGTAGGAAAAATAATAAAAACATTTTTTAATGATTAAATTAATGATATTATATATTTAACTTCCAAACGACACGACGTCTTCATCAAGTTACAAATTTTAATACTTCGATTTGTGAATTTTATTAATTTGACTGGTGAATTTTTGATTGTATGAAATTTATAATCTCGCTTTTTCAAGGATTTATTGGTGAAATGACAAGCCTTTACTACGATGACCGTTTTCAATTGACTAACCAACCACGTATTATGTATAATGATAGAACTTTCTGGAATTGAAACTCAGAAGGATGTTTAACCAACGTTCCTCTGGAAGCGCGTGAACGTTTCTACACTACGGATTAACTATATTATTGCTAAAGATGACTCGATATGAGTCAAACATTCATCCAAGCAAATGGAATAAAGTTTTTTTACAAAAAGTTATTTCGCGTCCCATTAATTGCATCTGTACTCTCATTGATATTAGTGTCAAATTTATTATTTATTAAAATGATAATTATATTTCATTTTATTAAAAAAACTGAAATTTAAGGAAATAAGAAAAATTTATCCATATATAATAAAATATATAATTGAACATAAAATTACATAAATAATTATACGTAAAATCTAATTGCAGTTTTACTTTTCGTATAATTAATAAGAATGTTATTTTTCAATGGTTTCTATTATTTTTTCTTTCTATGTAAACAAAGATTGTACAAGGAAAGAAAACATATAGGCATATTTTATACATATAATTATGTATATTTTTATATATATTTTCACATATAAATTTTTCACCGATTATATTCATTATTAGACTTAAAAACAAATAATATTTTGCTATCACGTGTGCAACAATCTTGAAATTAGCTTGATTGAATCTAATTTGTCAAATATTTCCATTATTTTATATATAAGAATTACATTTCAACACGTGGCACATTATCGCAATAAAAGAAACATTAGATATATGTACAACTAAAAAATACAATTACATGAAAAGAAAATGAGGGACCTTATCGTTATTGGAGACGTAGAAGTCGTCAGCCTCCGTGGCGCAATCGGCTAGCGCGTTCGGCTGTTAACCGAAAGGTCGGTGGTTCGAGCCCACCCGGGGGCGTTTCTTTTTTCTCCATACAAATTCTACATGTAAATTTGATCATACATGAATAACAATGACTAAAAGTGCGTTTTGCAGTTTTTAGATTTGACTTATTCCGAAGCAGGAATTCTGATATTTTTAATTAATAAAAATTTGTGAATAAAAGATTCTAACTTTTTATAGATAAAATTATTTTTAATTATAGATAGAATTTGATGTTATAGATTAACTAACATTTGAAAAAATTTATAAGGAAAAATTGCTTTACAAATTCTTACTTAAAAGCACAACAAATTCAAATTAAAAAATTTATAAAAAAATTATGCTTAAAAATCAAAGTGTTTGCAGTCACAGTTGATAAATCGTATTCTATCTACTACACGATTTACTTTACTTTTGTTGGTATTATTTAATAAAAAGTGATAATTTAATTTAAATCTTACTTGCAAATGTGCATTATCTTTTGCAATCATACATCTCTTTTTATATTTTTCACATTTTATAATAACAATTTTTTTCAAAACAGATCGTTGCAAATATAACAAAAAACATGTTCATAAAAACGGGAGCAATAAAAATATCACAGAAATTACGATTCAATTCTGAGCCTGACACTGAAACACAAGGCATGTCGAAATTTTCCACGTATACTGATAAATTGTAGATACTCACGTTCTTCAAATGGCGCCGTGGCTTAGTTGGTTAAAGCGCCTGTCTAGTAAACAGGAGATCGAGGGTTCGAATCCCTCCGGGGCCTAGAAGGTGTGAAAGTTTGCTTCAAATTTTTTTTCCTTTGATTTTTTACAAATTTAAATACTGCAACATTAAAAATTGAAACAATTCAATTTATTTCGCTTGTTTATTTATATACACGTATATTAACATGTTCAAATTTTAGTTGATTTTTCATTTATCAAGTATTTTATAACAAGAATTACGAAATACAAAAATTATGATCATACAAAATTGTAATAATAAAAAATCATATCACAAAAATATTAATTTGTTTATCAGTGCATTATGACACAGTTATAAGACCTGTCGCTGCACTGGACTGCACTAAAACTTTCTATCTCGCTTTACTAAACTTCAAATATATATTTATTTTATTTTAAGTACAAGTGTACACTAGTTTAACCATAAAAAACAGAACTATAATCTTGCAAATGTAATTGAAGAGTTTCCTATGAAAACTAAAAAAGTCCGTTTTTTGTTTAATCTGGATTAAGACACTAAATCATTCTTTATCAGTAGCGTCACATAAACAATTAAGTATTACTGCATTAAACAGAAAATAAAAATATAAATAAGTAGCAGATATAAAATTTCCGCAAGAACCAAATAAATCTAATTTTTTTCTATTTTGTTCAAATGGGTCTTCAAAAAATATTAAATCAAAACCTAAAACTTTGTTTTTGTAACTATTATATGCCCGGCGAAAAATTATCATATTCATGAAAAGAAAAATATAAAAGGATGTTTTTGTTAAGAGCTATAAAATTTTGTAAATAAAATGTAAAAAAAGATTAGTTTATATTTTAAATAATACTTACTCCTTCACCTTTATTATTGTTAATGTTATAAAAAGAATTTATGCAAAATATAGGATAAACAGGTAGTAACTATGAAATTTCTACAAGAGCCAATTAAGTCCAACCATTTTCTTTTTTCTTTTAAAATGGGGCCTCAAAATATTAATCAAAATCTACAACTTTGTACTTAGACCTATACATTCGAAGAAAAATTATTATATTTGTACAATAAAGGGAAGATAAGCTAAAAATTTTTATTTCCTGAAAATTTATTTGTTTTGGACTTTTTTGGTTTTTGTACGAAATCCTTCAATTGTGGATTTTACATTTAAGTGATCAATAACATTAATATCGGTCATCATTGTGATAAACGCATTAAATCCGATTTTTTTTTTTTCATTTTAGTAGAATTGATATTCACTTCGTTACATTATGAACATTATACATCACAAATAAATACTAACTAAGGCTGCCTTCCTTTTAGTGAACACAGTCGACACAAACATCATTCTATCCTTTTTGGTATTCAATAAGTAACAAAAATAGAACGCTTGTGTTGACTATGTTCCCTAAAAGAAAAGCAGTAAAATGTCCAGTAACCGAACATGTAAGAGTACAAAATTAGATATTTGTAAGAATTTATCATATAAAGTGATTTAATTATATAATTAACTAAAATATGGAATATAAAATTATTAGCATACAGAAATATAAATTATAAATTATTCTGAAAATAATAAAACCTTGTAAAACATCGATCTTGATAAATATTTGAGCAATCTAAAACACTTGACTTTAATGTTCAAAATGCTTGCCCTTGAATATATAATATTTTTTAACAAATATTAAAAACATCATCAAAATAAAAACTCTAATTAGAAAACATGCATGTCAAAAAATATGTAAAAGATATCTTTTAAACATATTTTAGACATGCATTGCTATCTGGGAACTTAATTCTATGACAAATTTATTTCTTTTATAATGTTAATTTTTCTAATATTAAAAATGGCCTATATCTTATAAACATCTTTAAGTATTTAGAGATTAAAATTAAATTTTAATGCTTTAAAAATACAAAAAAGCTCAGAAAATTTTTAAAAAATAATAAATATAAGTTTGTATAAATATCCAGATACAGAGACATGTTCAACCATTGGAAATTAGACATTTACGTTACTAGTGACATATTGCTTTCAAACGATCGAAATTCGATAATTAATTGGTATGATGGAATTTTAAGAATAATTTGCGCATTAAAACCATTGCTTACCCGCGTCATCGATCGGGATCTCGAAGACCAACGGGGATCAGCTCAATTCCGTTTTGACTCGAAACTAACCTTTCGCAGTCACAATTGCGACCGGTCCGAATCTAAAATCCCGCGGTGAACGGGCCGATCAATAATCGCGTGGCGGCCGCGACTCAGCAGCCCGCGACGCTACTTCGCGACATTCATTCATAAAGATAAAGAGTAAATACATGAAATTAATCGCTTGAAAAAATCGCGTTGCCGCCGCCGTACCGATAATAAGAATCTCGCGACTGATCGCACGCCGCGCCACGCGATCGACGGTCGTTTCGAAAAACAGTTGCTGCCTGAGGTTCGCCGCACGAGCGACGGCCGTGTGGCGGCGTGCTTCAGCGTGGTGGCGTCGA
>QKQZ01052815.1:0-39112 GCA_003595255.1 Solenopsis fugax
GAGTCAGGTCCCCCTCCTCTGCGCGGTCGCGGTTGCGGTCGCCATCGCTCCGTGTGAGCGTCGCGGGGCCCCGACGGCGTCCAGACGCGAAACCTTAGCGGAGAGACGTGAATAATTCGCCGTTTCAATCCGCGTCGATCCGCGTGCTTGAATTCTGAAAATTAGATCCTCGTTCTAAGAATGGGACTAACGGATCAAGCGATCTACGAAATTGTCATTTACCGTGAATCCTCAACATAAACGCGATGTAAACGATGATCTAAACTCACGAGAGATCCTGAATCGATGCTGGAGCTGTAGCTTGATAAGCGCTACAATATTATTTAGTATTAAATAATATTCTTGAAATATTGATAAAAAGGGTGGTTATATGTCCACTCTTGATAATATTATCCGAGAAGTAATTAATATTATTTACTTCAATATTTTAAATTATCGAGAATATTATCATTTTTAAATGTAATAATTATAAAGTTTATGAATATTTTATCCATAATAATTCACATTCATTTTTGTTCACAATAAATATTCGTAGAACATTTTTATAAACGGATATTAAAGTAATCCATGGATATTAAAGTAATATATCATGAATATTATTTAAAAACGGACATATAAAATTATTCCCATAATATTAAAATAATATTTAAAATATTGATTAATATTCTTGGAATATTATTTTTATTTTTAATATTGTGTGCTTATAAGGTAGTGGATTAATAAACAAATTGATATATTTTTTTATTATTGCTTTTAAAAAATCGAGGAATTTCCGTGATTATTTCAAACCACGTTTATATGAGAGAAAACCCCATAAAAATTTTTGTGGTAAATTTTTTTTGTAAACCTAAATAATAAAACAAAGGAAACGTTGTAAGTTAAAATTGTCGGAATTGAGGGCTATGCGATCGTTTTGCCAGATAATTTATGAATAGGGACGCCAGGTCAATGACAGGTGGACAATTCTACCCTCGAAATTCTTCCGAACGTCTATTTAACCGTCTATCTGAGGTACTGTTATGGAAAGAACATGTCGTTACGCTCCAAGAGAGTCTGGAATTTCGTCTGTAGTTAACAAAGAGACTTCTGGTCGACATTGTAAAAAGATAACGTACGTGATAATAATCGGTAGAAAAATGTCAAAATGCCGAAAATATTCGGAAAATCATAA
The DNA here is from genome assembly GCA_003595255.1 of Solenopsis fugax. Lineage (NCBI taxonomy): Eukaryota > Metazoa > Arthropoda > Insecta > Hymenoptera > Formicidae > Solenopsis > Solenopsis fugax. The sequence continues at coordinate 1,172 of QKQZ01052815.1, forward strand.
ATTTAAAACAAAAGTTTTTCTAACACTCATAAAAATGGTCTCTTACAAGTACAGCCACAATTTGTTGGCTACAAAAAATTAACTGACAATGAGCTGGATAAATGATTAGCAAATATCGCGATATAGCATATGTTTGTTACTTAATTAATCTACATAACAGACAGAATTTATATCAGAACTGTTTGTAAAATTTTTCTGTGTCGCCTATTCATCTTCAGGCCAACTTGTTATAAAATTTGAATACATAATTGGCAATGAGACCATATTTTCTATAACGTCTACACGGAAAAAATGGTTTTGCTAAAGTATAGAAAAAATTTAGCTAGATACAGATCTGTGAAAATAATTTTATTGGGCCATCAAAATAATTATGTAGGACGTTCAAATGTGATGAGCAAGATTGCAAAATGTTTTAACATTTTAGTAACAAATTTGACTGTCTTACACAATTATTTCACCGTTTATTCCGTATAGATTTAGATATATGTTACATTACATCGCTCAGCTCCCTAGCATTCTCTGTGAGCACGCTAGGGAGCCAAGCGGTGGGATAACGAGACTGAGCTTGCTGAATCTATTGAAATCTCTCGCAGGTGAGTTCAATACCAGATATCGGAATGCGGAAAACTCTCCCTTAGCGCCTTATGATTGAATTTCGATTATATTGAATTCTGTCTTCAATTTGCGTAACGTTAATTCTTACAAAATTATTACATATAAATTTTGAATTTTATTAAAATTAATTTACACCTTAACACATGTTAATTAACACATTTTTTGGTTCCATTTGTGTTTGAAATTTATTTAATTTTCTATTACACCAAAACATACTCTAATTAAATTTCTCGAGCACTGTTTAATGACTCATTATTTGAGTCATCTATAGAAATAATTTGCATTTGTTGTGTTACAAGGGTATTATAGTTGGCCCAAATAAAAAAATTATAACGTTACTTGAATATTATAATGGAATTTTCTAACGAGCGCGATAAACCGGTTGGACGTTCTCTTCCGTTGTATCGTACGTGACAATGAAAAATTCCGATTGCATGCGATGCGGTATTAATCAATATCACTTAGTGCAACGAACTTTGTGATGCATTCACCGAAAGTAGAGCGATTTAACAATCGAAAGCAAAAGTGTCTCAAGTTAGGAATTCGCTTCGTAATATTCTTTTTTTTTTTTAAGGTATTGGTCTAATCCCGTCATTTCACTATATAATAACCAATGCATAACGGGCTCAATAACAATTGTTATTTGACTCTAATGTATTCGGCATCTTCCTGTTGATGAACTTTTAATGTTTTATTATTAATATTACATTGTAAGAAACATTGAATTGCACATCCGAGTTGTGGTGACAAGAATTCACAAAATCACAGAATTAAGATTTTAACTAAACTGGAGAAACAAAGTAATTAAATCCATCAGCAATTATGCTATCTGAGAAGAAGTATGCTACCTTAGAAAAATTACATAATCGTACCGACAAGAATCTTAATAACATTATCAAGTGAGAAAGCAGACATCCTCACGTTTGGCTTTGATTTTTTTCTATTCTAGTGCCAGATTTTATTTTATTGTTCCAGAATATTATTATTATTTTATTATTCCAATATTTAATCGATAAATTAAATGTTTATGGTTTAATATTAAAATAATTATTTCGGGCATTCGTTCAAAATTTTTTGTTGTTGAAGGAAAAAAAAGAATAAATCTAGAGATACCTGCAGTTTTAAAATTTCGGTAACTTTTAGCTCGTATTGTATAGCCAAAGCATCCTTAGTATTTTCTTAATTTATATATTTAAGAAAAATATAAATTCTTTATTTCCGTGGAATTCAATAGAGTTTTTCTCATCTTAATGGGAATGCAGGTCTGAAAAAGTGCTCAGGTATTCTCAGGATTTGCATGGTCGGAACACCTGATGAGTTTTTCGTGCTATCGACAATAGAATAGTTTTTCCTCTAGTAAGAATTCCCTTTACGGATTTGGAGAGAGAGAGAGAGAGAAAGAAAAGAATGCTTCTTTTCTATAATAGATAAAATTTTTGTGGAGGCACGCGATTGCAAATGAGACATTTTTCTCATCTCGGGAAGAATAAAAGCGGCCCGTGGAATAATTCACAGGCTGGTTATCTCCCTACGAGTGAGCTTCCGCTTTATGCGCACCTTTCCGGTCACGTAAAAGCGCGCATTGACCGCGCACGAGGAGGCGCTCTTTCGTAACGGTATAAACTTTTACCTCTTCGGAATCACCGGTGTGGATCAGTGACCGACCCGAGAGAGTCACCACGATGACCCATGAAATCGTCGTTCTCAACAATCATCGGAAAATGAATACTCTGCTAAATTACGATGTAGCAAAGATCAATGATCAATTATGAGAGAATTTGCAGAAAGAAATAACTTCACTGCACTTTGTTATTTTTTATCACGCAATTTTGAAAACTTTTATTATTTTTAAAAGATTAACCTCATGTGTGTTTGATTATACATATTCATTTAATAATTAAATTTATCTTATAAGCTTGTAAAGTTTTCTTGAATCTCGAAAAAAAAAATACAATTTCTTTAATGCTTAATTTACAAAAATATATCTGTATATTTTATAAGGCTTGTGTAATGCACTTTGAGCGAATGAATCTTCATGTTCTTTGGCTTTTCGTCGCAGACGTCGCCTAACTTTCCTAAACTGTAAAGGCCCGTCAGACTCAGGGAAAATGTCCTTTGTCCGCTCCGTGAAAGATGTTTTAGACCGGTGCGACAAACGTCTTATCGAGGTCCAGGAATTTCTGTGCACCTCGCGATCGTGCCGTCGCCAAGCACTCTTTTCGTATGGAAATACGAAAGCTGACGTGCGTTTAGATAAGCGGCCACTTGTGTAAAAAGTATCATCCCTGAGTGAGTCATCCCAATTTTTTCGAGACAATATCGAGAGACTCGTTGAAGCGAACAGACTGCGGAGTCTACGGTCGATATCTATGAATTGTTTGAAATAAATTGATTTAATTGAAAGCGACGACAATGATTTACAATTCGTAGAACAACATATTTGCATAACAATATTGACGTATATCTATCCTGACTAAAGGGTGTTCTAAGAATCCTTAAATTAAATTTGATTAAACGAGCTCTTTGTTACAGCATTAGGTATTGAATTTAAATTATTTTCATTTGAAAAATAAATAATAATATATTCTCTTTAGATATATTTTTTGAATATAGTTATTTTTCATTATTTTAAGAATATAATTGATCAAGATATTAATCATATGTTTGTCTTTTAAAAAACAAAAATATAAAAGAAATATATTCTAAGAAATTTAAAAACTTGTTTAAAGTATATAATTAATTATATATATTATATAAGGAATCAGTTTTTTACATATATACCGCTTTCGTAGGATTTTGTTTTAATTTTAATTCACTCTTTATTTCGTATGCGAATGTACTTGGAAAAAACGATTTCGCTGTAGTATTTAAAAATTTAGTTAGATACAAATCGAAAAATGATTTTATTTTGGACTATCAAAATAATTATAGGATATTCAAGCATGATAATATTGCTGCAAGAAATTTTGACATTCTAGCAACTATCTTAAACGTCCAATATAATTTTTTTACTGGTTCAACATAATTATTTTCTGATCTGTATTTCATCAAAATTGTTCTTTCCATTATGTAGAATTATTATATCTACATGGAAAGAAAAGATTTTACATAAATGTTTTATAAATATTGTAATACTTATAAGGAAAGATTCTCCAAACGTTCATGATATTCAGCTTCATTTGAAATCTTATAAGATACTGACAAGTAGTAAACTTTCGAAAGAGAGTATCGAACGCTCATTATTAGTCGCAAATGAAGCTTCCAAGCTTTGTTGTACGTGACATGATATCGGAAGCCACGCTAGAAGAGGTCGATAGTTTCACGAACAGACGCCGTTTCCTCTCTGAAAAAGCATTTAACGGGAACGTCATCTCGCACGAGAGCGGAGGCGTGTACGCGTATGTGACGCAATTGTTCCACGTGTCGCCTGTCAATTTATTATCGAGCATACCAGCACTCGACGCGACGACGAGGCGTCGCGAATAATTTCGCGGATAATTCACTATGGGCGCGAAATATTTCGAGAGTATTAAAACTCGTTTCTGCCGCAGGCGTACTTGTCACTCTATGTTTTTATTGCATTTCATGTTTTTAAGAGGACCTTGCGGATATGAAAGAGCTCTGAAAGGCTTTTACACGAGTTTGTATTGTGCACGTCCAATAAAAGAACTTCTGATACGATTGATAGAATATTTGATGTAGAGAGCTTTTTTAATGTCACTATTGCAATTTTTGTACAAATAATAATAGTTTTTTTATAATTCAGCATATAGCTCTCTTCTTCAGCGAAATGAATGTTTTTTTACCCAGACAACGCAAAATATTTATAAATAATATTTAAAATATTTAAATATTTAAAAAAGATTGAAATATTTTAAATATATATGCACATAAATATTTTATAATATTCTTATGTCTGCAAAATTTAAGTATCAAAAATATTATAATGAAAATTTATATATGTAATAAACATTTACATATTTAAATAAATATTTTTAATACATTTCTTAAATATATTTCATATGTATATATTATTGTAATAATAATTTTTGTATTATACTAAATTCTTTATAAAAAGTTTATATTAAAATTTTCAAGGTTGTACGTTTACATATAAAATATAAATAATTAACATTACGCATAAACAACATAAACACTGAATAAAATGTTATATTACCCAATTTACAATAGTTTATATATTTTACATGTTTGTATTGTCCGCATGAAAAAGGTTTGTGTAAACATCATATATTGTTTACATACAAAACTCAGTTTAGATTGTAGTCTTGAAATATACGGCACAACCTTGAAAATTTTTATTAAAATTTTTTATACATATTTTTTGAAAATAAATTTTTAAAATATTTATGAACATTTATGATGAATGTTTTGTGCTGTCTGGGTACTGACGGACGAGTCAAGAAATAATCTTGGACTATTAAACAGACGAATCTTTTTCCGTTATGCTTGTATTTCTTTTAATTCGTTAATGCAGTGTGAGCATCAAAAAATTTCGATTCCGAGCTGAGATTCGCTATAAAAACGAAGATTGTTTCTATTCGACTGACCGCGAAAGCGCGCTCGTGGGATGTCGCAGTGGAAAAACGCAACGAATCGAACGAAAGTTGCATCCGCACGAGTGTGCACGATACCAGCGTTAAATTACAGAACCGGCTCAGCGTGGCGTAATATTACGCTCCGTTCACTCGCGCGAAATTCGAATGCGAAAAATAAATTCCGATGCGTCTTCCGGCTCGTCGGTGAATTCAAATAAAGCGCGCGATTATCTCACATCAGAAAACAATTTTTAACTGTTAATATTTATATTCGTGATTTCTGAATATGCATTCTAAAATTAGATTCTCAATATTATTTTTCGAAGCATTTTTATATCTAAAATTAATTATACAAGTCAACATTTACTTTAAATTAAACGACTTTTAATTAAAATAAATTTTTCGGGAAAACATAATTTTAGAAAAAGTATATTAAAAAATAGAAAAGTATTTGATCTTGCCGCGAAATATTTTTTTTATCTGGGGAAACTTATGAAGAGTAGGACCTTGTGAAGACAGTTGTAAGAAGGGACACACATGGCCTTTGTGAATGGCGCCAGAACCCCCGGGGTCCAGTATTTTCACAGGGAAAGATATTTCACAGGTCCCGAGACTCAGTTGAGTGCCCAATTTTGACAATTAGCAGACCCTTCTTTGACCCCCAGCTCGTATCTCATATACTTAAATTCTCGAACAGAGCAACCGGAAGTGTATTTTCCGCTGAGATAACATTATCGAAAGAGCATTGATTACTCAATTAGTCTTGTTATTTTTGATGAATAAATTAACGAAAAACTTGACGAATTAACGAAAAGCTTGATAATTTTATTTTGCTGATTTTCCGTGAATCAATATTTTAACGTGAGAACTTACTGCTTTTCCCATTATTTTTCTTTAACTGCAGAAAATCTAAAGTTTCATATAAAATATATACAGGATGTTTGAAATCGTCGAATACATTTTTTTTTCATAACAGTAAGACAATAATCAGAGTGCTATCTTTTCCGTAAATATATCGGATGTATCATAACATAGCTGAGTCATCAGTGATCAAGTGCAATCCACGCGCGATAATTCTTTCGTACTTCGATACGTTGCGCGATGAATATTTTCGTCATGCACGAAGTAAACTAAAAATATTTTTAAACATTTATAGCGTTGCTACGAGCCTTAAGAACGAAAAAGCCTTTAAAAAAACATAGATAAATAAAATTCTAAACTAAAATATAACGTTTTTACGTACCTCGCTTTACATCTTTCCTGAAAACTTACGCGCTGAAAATAAATCAAGCGAAATTTCAAAAATAACACCTCTGCCAATACAAAAACTGTTGCAGAAACTTTATATTAAATTTCAAAAGTTTCTTTTTGAAAAACTTTGCCTTCAAGCAAGTTTGAGAATTAATTACTATATTGTGATAGATAAAATAGAAAATGATTTTAAATTATATCGCAGCCAGCATTTTTATTTATATAAGCGACATTCTTTTGTTATTTAATTAATTGTAGAATATATTATCGATGTAGAATGGATCCTCTTTCTCTTTTCCTTATCAAATTATCTGATTAATTAACTCCCGAAATTTCGTAAAAGTACTTTAGCGTCGTTCCACGTTCACAGAATACCGAACACAATCGTATAGCTTTTATGAATCGTAAAATCGAGATATATCGCGGTATTAAACGTAAAAGAATCATCGGCGATGAATACGTTTATTGATATACGACTTTGTAATCTAAACCTCTTGAGTTTTACGTGCTCATGCTTCGAAATTAACATAATCGCTGCTATGTGACTTTTTGCAAATTTCCGTAAAAATTTCCGAACTTTTCTCGAAGCTCTGAGTTTACTGATAAATTTCTTTTTCAAAATATATAGTATGTCTTTTTGGACTTGCAAATTTATTTGCAAAATGTTCTTCACTTATCATACTAGCTGCTCTAATTGTCTCAATTATTCCAATAGAGAAAAAATAAAGGATAAAAATTCTTCGAAAATTGGGTAGTAAATAGTTAGAAAGTTAAAAGTTAAATAGTAAATTAAAAAAATTAATAACTTTTAACTTAATTAATTTTAAATGATTTAATTTTTAACTTTAATTAATATTTTTAAACACATAAACTTTAATTTATAAACTTTTTTTACTAAGTTAAAAATTTATGTAAAAGAAAAAATTTTTAAAAAAGAAAAATAAATTCCCTCGTATAAAAATAATATTTCTGTAACTGAAAAATTTATAAAGATTTACAAAAAGTATTTGTAATTATTTTATTTACTTTTTGAAGGCTATTTAACTTAAAGAATAAGGAAATCACTAATTTTCTAAATACATAGTATGTCTTTTTGGACTTGCAAATTTATTTGCAAAATGTTCTTCACTTATCATACTAGCTGCTCTAATTGTCTCAATTATTCCAATAGAGAAAAAAATAAAGGATAAAAATTCTTATACTGAACGTGGTAATTTCTAACGATTATAATGACCCTCTATTACGCGAGTCATTCACATTATCGGAATACATTCATAGAGCTTGTGCTATCATTGCGTCTATCGCTTAGGAGGCGAACATGGATTTCCCGCAATCCATCCAACATATAGATTTAATGTGGTGAAGGAAGGCGCAACTACGTATATCTAATAAACATACGTGTGTGCGTGCGTGTACGCGTTTCCCGTCGATGTTACGAGCCGCCGCATGAAATTGCGCAAAGACGAAGGCGATTGCGACTCGTTGCCGTCGCACGCTCGTTTATTTCTCCTCCCTCCTCCCCCAGGAGGTCTCCGCCAGTAATAACAAGTAAGTGGAATCGATTTTATCGGGATCGAGTACGCGTTGATACCGCGCATCCTGCCTCGTCCTCGCGAACCACAGCTCGAAAGGATGGGTGTTTCGCGCGGAAGAGAAAGAAGGCGGCTCGATGACCGTGCGCGGCTCGTGACTATCGGGCAATTTATCGTTTTCATTCGTACGTCAAGGTTGACGACTGTCGCGATCTGCAAACAAAAGCCGTATTTCACGACGTAACGCGACGGGAATGCGAGGAATCGCGAGAAAAGAAATACGCTCGGCCGTGGAATGCCGCGGCGATTGTATGTGCACCGGTTCCACATATAGTTCCCGATATACGCGGATCGCGACGCGTATACATGTTATAAGCGAAATCGCGCCGCGCCGGTTCGCTAAATCCCGTTTCGTGTCAATTACGAAGATTCGCGAGGGAAGCATCTCGTTGGAAAGTTAGATCGACGTGAGATATTCGCACGGAGGAAGCGAGACAAATGATGATTGATGGCGATAATAAAATATATGCCGCGACCTAGGATCTGCAGGATCATAAAGGGTCCAGGAGCTGTCGAGGTGCAAAATTCGTGGAATCGGTCGCGGTGTCTCTTCGTTTGAACGAAAATCTTGGGAAAAATTAGTTTCAATTTATAATTTTGCGAGAAGATCTCTAAATTATTTTGAACTCCAATTGCAAAATATCACATGAGTTGTGTAGGATAAACTTGCTTAAATCGCACCACTTAAGAAAACATGTGATGAATAATGAAACAAGATATGTGATAATGATGAAATAAGATATATGATAAACAACTCTTTATTTATCAATCTAACAGTCTCATAAATTTGAACATAATAATCGATATGTAGATATTTACAAAAAAATTTTTTTTTAATCTAGAAAAAGTACGATTTAAGAGTAATGACTTTAATTCGTACTAGACTAATCAAATGAATCATACTTCGAGGTCAGTCTTTACAGTCATTGCATAAATATACGCAGGTTTGGGTAGTAAATTAAATTAAAAAGTTAAAAAATTAAATAACACATTTAAAAAGTTAATAACTTTTAACTTTAAATGATTTATTTTTTAACTTTAACTAGTTATTTTTGAAACACTTAAAACTTTAACTTATTAACTTTTTTCCTAAGTTAAAAACTTATCTACGTAAAAGAAAAATTATAAAAGAAAAACTACATTTTCATACAAAAAACAATATTTCCTTGTTATTTCATATAAATTTAATTTACAAAGAAAATATTAAATTTGTTTGATCCAAACTATAATTGTTTTGAATCTAACTTTAAAAACTTACAAATTTCTAATTTAATATGAATAATGCTTTCCAAAATTAACTTTTAACTTAATTTAATTTTAACGTAACTTTTAACTAAGTTAATTTTTTATTCATGTAACTTTTAACGTAACTAAATTAATTTTATAAACCACTAACTTTAACTTAATTTAGTTAAAAAAAATATATATTAACTCTGAATATACGTGACTGTTTTGATGAATCTACTTCCGCGCAAAGTTCATGTACCTAAATTTCGCACTGCGTACATTGTATATCACACTTTCTTTTATATCTTTATTGTACAGAGAACAATATCAACTTTTCATTTCCCTTCATTGTTTTCTTCTGCTGCGTCTTATTTTCAGAGTACTTATTTTTTTAAATAAAATTATTCTATAAATCTTTTTACTGAAATGTTTAGCAGGTATTTATTTTATGGATGCAAAATGAATGTACACGACACTTCAAAATTAAAATTATGACAGAAATATAAATTTAAGTAGAAAGTAAAGGAAAAATTTATTTATTTATTATTTTTCGACGGAATTACTGTACAATTACTATCTTTTGCTAACATAATATGATCTACTACTGCTTACATTTTACTGCCAAGAGTGTTATAGATATTTTTTAATCGGAATTACATCCATGAAACGCTTCAGGCAAGTTTATCCCATGTCGATTGTTTCTGAATTTCTTAATTCATCAGAGACTAAACAGAGAAATTGCGAGATATAAATGAACCAATGAAAAGTAATGGATATTTGATGAAGCAATTCGCGTTTCCGGTGATGTAAACGTTAGCAAGGATTATCCCCGCTGAATAGTCTCCTGCGGGAGATCGATTTTCCGAGAATTGTCAGCGGCTTGAATGGTTAAAGGATGACGAACACACATCGACGTGCCAATTAACGTTGAATCCTGATAGCTCGGGATGTGAAAGGAGCCTCGACGCTCGAATTAACTTCCGTTTATTCCGAGTATCCTGCCCGGGAGGCTTGACGTAAAACGGGCGCGACTCGTATCGAAAATAATACGTCTCATCCAACCGGATCCAGTTTCGGCGAAGACGATTATGCATATTTAATACGATCGCAAATTTTATCTCACGGATGTCGCGCAATACGCGGCTATATCGGGAATGCACTCACTTATCTCTCGCGACACTCGCGAAACGCGTCGCTTCATGTAATTCTGTGCTGCACTGTAGATAAAGGAGTTTACGGAAATTAGGTAACGCTTATTGAGGTAATCACATGATTATTTGCGTAACGGAGCACACGAAGCGAAATGATTTTTCTTTCGACAGGAATTAGACTATTATTGTTACAAATTGCAATTGTTTCCCATTTTATAAATGTCGCATCTTGAAAAAGTTGCATTAACCCCGTAAACACACAATATGGTATATTCCTAGAATATTATTAAAAATTAAAATAATGTTTCGAGAATATTATTATAGTTCTTTTAATATTATTATAATATTATGGGAACATTGTGTTAATGTTGTACGTCCGTTTTTACATAATATTCGTGGTATATTATGAAAATGTTCTACGAATATATGGTCAAAAATTAATGTGCATTATTATGCATAAAATATTCAAATACTGAAATATTAAATAATATTATTTACTTTTTCATATAATATTCATATAATGGAGTGGACATATAATTATTTTTTATTAATATTTTAGGAATATTATTTAATATAAAAATAATAATATGCGCTTGTAAAGAAGAAGAGCATTATATGTTAGAAGTACTTTACAATGTTGAAGTTAACTATTTGTTAACTTTATCATATGAAATTAATGAAAAATAACGTGTAAGGTCTTTAATATTTATAGCAGCTTGACAAAAGAGGCTTTAATTTATTTACTTTTCTTTTATGCATTAATTTGGTGTATTCTGTAACTCGTTTCTGTAATTAGTTATTTTCTCATGTATTTTCTATCAAAGGGAAATCCGTCATAAAGTGAATCAACAAAATTTCAAAAATCCCACGTCGTCGTGAAAGCCTCTTTTCTTCTCTCTTAAGGCGGTCTTCTTTATTTTTCCACGAGCCTTCCAAGTCTCTTATAACCCTTCAGAATCCTTCGGCGAGGTTGCAGCGTTGCACAAAATGCAAGCGACTCCACTTACGCTTACGACGCTTGAAACGAAAAACGGTTAACGGCGGTTTCGTCTGGCCATCAGGTATAACAACGCAGCGTTGTAATACGCCTCTCTTCCTACACGGTTGCATACATGTGCACGTGCGTTGTTCAAGGCACGCACCTGAGCGTGAAGCGAGGGATTCGCGTTGATGCACCGACTTGGCTTCCAGCTACGCTCACCTCGCCCAGTATATTTTGATAACTCGAAAGCAAAATAAAAAAATTTTTATCACCCATGAAAGAGTTTAAACAATCGGCAGTAAGCATAAATTTCCAAGTCATAAAACTAAGACTCAAATTTTTTTTATACAATTTTTTTACTTTGTTCTTTATAAAATGGGAATTGATTACTTGCGAAATGATTTACTTCGTAAAATTGAAGATAATATTTATACGATTTTTTTTATCAAGTTTATATTGTTGTGTAATCATTATGATTATTACAAACTGTTAAATTTAAGAAGATTTTAAGGATGTATCGAACATTTCTCAAAACATTAAGAGAATTGTGAAAAAATTACAGAATATTTTATATTGCATTTGAAAGTAGTAGAAAAAAATTTGGTGATTTTCTATCTGGATAAAAAATTGTTTAATAAGGAGACATATGCTCTAATGAAAATATAATTAATAATGAAATAAGAAATAATGAAAAAAATGTGAATTTTTGTATTCAAGTACTTTAAATATTCAAGATGATTTATGTAAAGTTTCATTGCGATGCAGAGATCAGTTCTGTCAAATAAATAATATTTATTTACAAAATAACTAAACAGACAATCACAATAAAACTTTGTATAAATCATGTTGAATACTCATCTTGAATACTTACACAAAAAATTGAGATTTTTCTTAATGTTGTAAAAAATAATTTAATTTTTAATAATGTGAATAAAGTAAATAATCTATAAAGATATAATCTTATTCACACAACTTTCATAGTTTATTTGAAGTAATATTAACACATTTCCAAATTTTATTTATTTTGCATTCTCTCTTTGCATCACTCTTTGCAGAGACCGTATGTTCAATACATCCTTAAGAACATGTGACCGGTAATTGTGGTCATTGTAATGATAAATTGAGGAAGAAGAGTTTCATGTATAATGATTCAAAAATGTACCTCTGGGACGCGATATATATCGCATCTAATGCACTCTCGTCGGCCTTTGAGAGTCGCATGTCGTCGATCTAATCATCGAACTTTCAAGCTGCGGAGATTGCGCTTCCGCGATAATTGAGCCCGGGTAATTAAATCGGGCGGTTTTTTTTTTTCTCGTTACTTGGCGAGAAAGCCTCGGGCCGGCCTCTCGTTCTACGACGTTGTCGAGCGGAACGCGATATTACAATGAGATTTAAATGCGATCAATATTCCGTGCGTCAGGCATACAGGTCGCGCGATTTGCCGCGGAGATTTCACAGGCTCGATCCTAAAATCGAAGGAAATCCGAACGTTTAAAATTAAGTGTGCAGTATGCGTAATGAAACGTAAACAATGAGGGGAGGAATCAGGGAAAGTATAGGAAGAAAGCGGGATAACAAAGGGTGATAAGGAAAGGGTTAAATCACGCGATGTGCACCCACTCCGCATGCGAAATATGTGGGAAAGCGAGAGGGAGGCGTTGGCGTTTCTAAGGCGGAACACTGTATTCACCGTCGCCGGCAGAATGCAATTCTGTTGTGCAGTTATCCGTCATTATGCGCCAGGTTGCGGTACTCTCGCTCGTTGCATCCTGCCACTTTTCTATCGCGGTTCCCCTTGGCCTCGCGCGTCAGAAGAAAACGTCAAAATTATATTAAAGAAGAAAAGAGCGTCGATTAACGTAAAACGAATTGACATTGATTTTCCCACTTTTGCTTAACCTTTCGATTGACAATATCAAACAAATTTTAATGCCGTGCACTGAAAGAAAAAATTACTAAATTTTAATAAATATTTGTTTGAATACTTGCAATAAAATATTTACTAAAGGTACATATATATTTAATAAAAAGAAAATGATAGTTAAATTAAATTGGTGGTTCTTATGCTACATAAATATTTATTTATATTGAGTAAATATTTCGTTGCAGCTAATTCAAACACATATTTATTAAAATTAATTTTTTCTCTCAGTGTACAATTCTATATTAATAATATTTATGTTGATAATATTAATTTATATTTGTGTGTATGTAAACATATTCTTTTTACCCGATTTCCTCGTAAATCAGATTTTCCATCTGTGCATCGCCTAGATATACGATGATTGTGCTAGTTTAATGAAGGCTGTTAATAATGCAAACGTAGAAATCTCAATGGCTGTTAATAATGCAAACGTAGAAAGTTTGCCGGCATTGCTCCCTCCTCTCGGGCCCGTTGTTAGTTAACTGCAACTTGCATCGCGATGCATACTGTCGTGCGTATAATTCCCGTAGACTGCATGTAAGTACGGCGCCGCCGCGCCGTCGTCTCTTCGTCTCTCGCTTCTCACGGGAAAAGCTGATTTCTTACAATACGGAGATTAAACATTTACCTCGGAAATTAGCTTCCACGCGCGCGGGACCGAAGTCGGATACTCTCGTTTTCGCAAATGGCAAGAGACTTGCGTCTCATAAATTACGCAGCAATTCTAATTAATTCTCAACGTACATCCAAAACGTTTCGCGCACATAAAAAAAGAAGTAATACAATTCACGAATAATAAATTAATAATTCATAAAATTAATAATTTATTTATTATAATTTATGAAAATACGCACGCTGATTTATTAATAACTTGTCATAACTAAGAATTCTTGACACGAATAAGAACTAGAAAATGTTTCTATCGCATGGAGAATCAAAGCCTCGTCAGAATGATGCCAGTGGCTATATTTCGCAATAGACAAAGGGACCTCCTTACTCGCGTCCCTCGCGCATAACGCGATCGTTGAATTCCCACGTGTCAGTGAACCGAAAGCTCTGTAACACGAACTCGGCCGTAGCCACGTGCAATAGTTCTGTTCCAGTTGCAGTTCTGTTTGTCTCTCTTTTCTATCCCCCCCAGAGATCAATAATACCCATTTCTGGGTGAACGTTTTATTATTAATCAAGAACATTAAATATTATCCAAGAAATTATTTCATTAAAATTATTACTGTCCGTTAATTTAATATTTACGTATTAAATATTAAATTAATATTATATTTACATATTAAATTAATATTACACAGGAACTTATATTTATAACCCAAAAAGGTTTTATTTATTTTATTTCCAATATTTCGAGCACATAATTGTATCGGAAAATTATATTTATATATAAATTGCCTTCTCTAACTGCAATTATATTAAAATTTCTGTAAATTGCCAACAATTCATTCGTTGCGTATATCGAACGAATTATCGTCAGCGAGGTGGAAGCGATCCATAGAAATTTCCCTCCTCGGCACCGTCTTGGGTGTCTCCGTACGGCTTTGCAAAAACAACCGCGTCGAATCGTTTCGTACACGACTTTATCGTACACCCTAGAACTCGTCGGTATTCACCTACGAGAGCTGAGCTACGCGACTCGCCTGACTCACAATTGCCACGCCTTCGTCGAGTCGAGGTATAATACTCTTTGTTGCATCGGGCTGGAAAACGCGTTGCACCTCGAGACAGCGTGTCGTCTTCCACCGAAGTCGCGATCGGGCGACTAAATTAAACTAAAAAGTGGGACGAGACTCGCGTGAGCGAATACGTCGATCGGTATTTTCGTAATTATCACATATATTTGCATATTTATTTAAAGCATTTACAATGCAGTTCAAGTTAAAAATCGCGGCTTCGCGTACCTGTTGTTCAACGAACAATGGTATCTCTCGATTTTGCATGTACTAAATGAAAGAGTGAAGAAGAGACAAGCTATTTACTCGGAGAGAAAGTCGCCTGTGCACTATGTGCCAGGGAGAGCATATCGTATCTTCGTAAAAAATTCCGTCGATCCAAAGGCGTGACTTACGAATTACGTTACGCATTTTCGTACGCAAAGATCGTTTATCTATTAATATCACATAAACACTTTTGGGATTGAGAAATTCGTAAAGCATTTATAAAGTTTTAATTAAAGCTCGTTTCGCCTCTTATTAATTCGTGTGACTTTATTATTTTGCATTGATTAATATGGAAATTTGGAAGATACGCGTCGTAGCGCATTTCTGTTTTACTTGTTAATGAGAAAAGAATCTATAGTTTTATGCAACCAAAGTATTTAATACTGTTACTCAACAACTAACAGAAAGTAAAAAATATTTCTAAATAATATACTATACATATACATACATATATTTAATATATATAATAGCAGTTTAAATAAATATAATTTTTCGATACACTTATTATATTGAAAATAAAATAAATAAAATCTTTGTGATTTATAAATGTAAATGAATATTAATGTAAATGAGTATTAAATTAACGGATAATAATAATTTCAATTAAATAATTTCTTGAATAATATCTATTTAACGATATTTAATACACTGAGAGAAAATGTTTCTAAATTTTAATATTTATTGGAATAGTACTAATGAAATTTTTATTTACGGTACATAAATGTTTATTCTATAAAAAAAATGATATTCAAATTAAATTAGTGGTTCTTGTACTAAATAAATATATATTTACATTTAATAAATATTTCATTAGTACTATTTGAATAAATATTTATTAAAATTTAATAATTTTTCAGTGATATATATCTAATATAAATTTAATATATTATATATATATTTTTTTTAATATCCAATTATAGTTTGGCTCATAGAGATAATATATGTGGATCTCCGCTTTACTGTTACTTTTACTGTTTTATTAATTGCTGCGAGAATCTTTTACGCTGTTATGCATCTTTTAATCTCCTAAAAGGACACATGCAATTAAATTGTTCGCTCCACAAACTCGATCCTTGTTAAACGACATAATACCAGCTCATTGAGCGGGAAATTGCCGAATCTAACTGTCGAGATAGAATCGACAGTTATCAAGTATTTTTCCAAACGTGGATGATGAAGAAACCGGTAACAAATTAACCGGTAATTCAGTAGCATTAGTCGACTAACGGATTAATCATTCTATTTTCATTGTGGACGCATTTCTTTGATATTCTTAAAACGCGCGGCATACTTTCCCAGGCGATTGCGGCCGTCTCGCAGGTGTCCCGCAAGGATACCTTTGCGGCATCCTTACGGATGATGAATGCAGGTTGTTATGCTTTCTAACGGCAATTCGCCAAATCGTTCCGAGTGGTCTGCATTAGTCCGCGATTCGTCATGAACGCGATACGTCCAATCGGAGCCCACGATTTTCGGTTCCCCGTGGTGGATTCCCAGCCCGCGACGAAAGCCGTTACATTATTTCCACGGCTTTCTACCAAATAATGCACCTTAGATCGTCGATCGCATTAAATAAAAATAGGGTAACGAAACTAACGGATTAATCATTCCATTTCTAACTACTGAGCGCGCGGTTCATGCTTGATGATAAATAATCACGAGAAAATTGTCAACTTTTTCTCTAACAAGGGGAAAATTCAAATGTGTATCTCGTAAATTTTGGAAAAGTTCGATATTAAGATGTAGAATTTGATGTAAAAGTAATATACAATATTCCAAGTGTCAAAGGGTTAAAATTACGAGATTTTGGACTGACTGTACGCACAAGATATTTTAGCGAATTTCACAGAATCAGTGCAGCTTAAGTGTTAACTCTCTCAAACTCTCTCACTTACAGTTCATATCATATAATACATATTTAAGAAATAATTCTAATAGTTTTAATCTTTTGAAATTTTTTTTAATTTTTATTTTTAAAATAAATTTTAAATAAAAAATATATATATAATGTAGAATCATAAAACAATTTGAGAACACGAGAAAAAATATATATTAAGAGAAAAAAGATATCAGTCGATCTCAAATAGTAGAAAAGAAAAAAACATTGAAACTCCAACACTTTAATCCATTGACACCTGAATGTTGCATGTTATCAATTCTATATCGTAATCAAATTTTCCAAAGTCACCGAGATACATATCTGGATTTCCCCTTGTTACAACTGGCCCTATTAACGCGTAATATTATTTAATATTAAGTAATATTCTCTCTTAATATAATATTAAATAATATTCCTGAAATATTAATGTTTTTTTATTAAAGTTACGCAAAATATAGAGTTTAATCATACCATTTATTATTATTAATTTTATAATATATATCAAGAAATATTTTTTTCTATTTTTAAATTTATGTAATATAATAATCACACGTGAAAACTTTTGAGACGATGGATCTTGAATCTGTGAAATCATAGTCACGATAGCAAAGCTCCAGCATCCTTGATTCCATGGACCGATTGATTTCCATTTTCCAATGAGAGTTGTCTGTAGTCTATATAGTTCCTCGGACCTACCCGTGATATCCGTAATCCCCGCGCAATGGACGTCATCGTTTGTTCTGTACAGGAAGATCAACTTCCGGTAGTTCCATCATCGAAGCGACTCGGATGGATCTCCGTTTATGTTTACACCTAGTCAACACGTTTTACGCATTTCGCATGCGGGACACGCGGACGCGTGAGTTCTTCGGATCGTGTCGCATACCCGTATATCACGGAAAAACTCAAACGAGACGTGACTACCAATCGACGTTCGCTTAAATCCTCAAACTGATATATCTTCTTTCGCATCCGTTATCTCTCAGTTGAATTGTTTAAATTAAAATTTTATCCGAAAATTACATCGAAACGTTCAACAAAAATCGAGAATAGAAACAGTTTTAATTAAACTTTTTGTTATGAACTAATTAACATGGATTTTGTGACGTGACGAAGAGAGAACCGCAAGAAAATATTTTATTCGCGGTTTACCTTCTCTATTTTTTCCTCTGCAAGTACTAAGCAGCATCTTCTTTCATGAATTTTGTAACTAAATTTTTAAATCTAATTGTAATATCAAAAATAGATTACATTTTAAAATTAACGAGTTACGAGAGCGGATACTCTTAAGATTTAAATTCTGAATGAGGAGAAATTGCACAAAAGAACCCACGATTGTATTATCAAGGTAGAGCATTTACTAGCATTTTTAATAATGCACAGTTCTATTTCTTGAGTCCGCAGAGCATATTTTATTACCCTCATATTTTTAGTTTCCACGGATTCGCGGTAACAACCCAATCAGAAAAATAAAATCACTATAACGTTACACTGAAAAAAAAAGACTGGTTATAACTACCAAATGTATAGTGAAATAGTATCAATTAAATATTTGGTCAATGTAACCAAAAATAAATTTACTTTTCTAAATATTTAGTAACTTATACCAGATTTGATAATATTTACTAAACATTTAGAAAAATAAAATTATTTTTGGTTATATTGACAAAATATTTAATTGATACTATTTCACTATACATTTGATAGTTATAACCAGTCCTTTTTTTCAGTGTAGAATGATGTTACAAAGAATCGTGATTGAACGAAAAGTGATTTTTAATAATCATTTTGATAATGATATTTTAATGATGATTTTTTATTCTGCTTGGAAAGTCTTCATTTGTCTACGTTTGCTCATCTCCAATTTCGAGTTTTCCACGGCATCTCAGAAACTGCGACCGGGTGCACTACAGCACTTACAGCGAATAGGATCAATGGCAGTCGATAAATAATGCATGACTCCCATTCGCACGCGGCGTTGTAAGGTTGTACTCGCGAGATGACGACTGGCTATCCTCTTCGGAGGAAACGAGATCACGCTCGCTCGGCACGGCGAAAATCTCTTCGCACCTTCTTTCACGAGAATAAAAATGAATACCCGTGTAATCCCAGCAGTAAAAATCCGGCTGTTCGCGGCATCCGACATTTACGGGAACGGATACTCTTAAGATTTAAATTCTGAATGAGCAGAAATTGCACGAAAGGATCCGCGAAATTGTATTATCAAGGTGGAACGTTACTAGCATTTTTATGGAATTTCACCATCGAAGATATTTGATCATTTTGGTATCAAGATTCTACGGAATAGACGTAAGACGTTTTTTTTGGTGTCAAGGATCTATAAAATGCATGATTTACAAGAATGTAGTCTTACAATATAAAGAATCAATGACACCGCGTGGACCAAGGTTCTGCATATGTAAAATGTACACGTGAATGAACACGAGCGAGTCCTTTCTCACGCATAAGCGCTCATAACAAAATCGTAGTTCATCCTTGGAGATAATGGTATGCAGAGAGAGAAAGAGAGAGGTGTTATGTAACACAACGTGTATGCTCGCAGTGATAAATCGTGCTTTTCTCATGGGTAATCTCGCTCGCGAGTGTCGAGTTCGTTCCGGAGAATAACTCGAAAGAGTAGCTTTATCAAGCAACAAAGATTATGGAATTAAAAGGATTTAATAATATATTTAACGTGGAATTAATATATTTATAAAAAACTTAAAACACACACACACACACACACACACACACACACTGAGAAAGAAGTTGTTAATTTGACTAAATTTTTCAATTTGATTGAATTTCTTCAGTTCAAGTATTTTGTGTATTTACTTGAATTGAAAAAATGTAATCGAGTAAAAAAATTAGTCAAGTAATCGAAAATTAAATGAGATTAATATATTAAACAAATCCTAAAAAAATATGCACAAAAATAGTAGACATAATTCTCCATTCTACTTAATTTTATTTTTAATGTTACAAGAACGTTATTTAAAACGAAATTTAGAAACATTAAAAAACTTTCCATCAATTGTCGTCTGCGGTACAAGCGACGAAAGATTAAACACTCTCGTTGATAATGTGTCAGCACCTATCTTGTGACATATTGCGGCCGTGACCGATAATGAAAATTAAAATGAACTCGTAAGGTAATTTCTTTTCTCTCCTTTTTACCTCCTTCTCTAATTCGTTTCACTTGTTCAAAGATTTATGGAGATAACTGAGATTAAAAGCAAACTTTAATACAAGGAATTTGTCCTCATACAATGTCGTGAAGGAAAGAAATTCATTAGGGGGCAATGAAAAATTGTAGAGCTTGCAGAAAACGGTTTTGTTGATCTATATATTTTACAATACTGAGGAAAAAAATTTTAGTATTTGACTATAATTGCGTAGTAAAATAATTATGGTTAGGAGTTTCATTTTTATAGTTATTACTGTTATAATGTTAGTAATAATAATCTTGCGTTTATAGTACCTATCAATTATGAAAGAATTATACTACAATTTTAAAAGTCCGAAAAAAAACCGTTTTTTTTTTTCAATTTTTCCGCGAATTTTCTAGGTAAATTTTTCCAGTAAATTTTGCTTCCCTTGGGAAAGGAAACGCAAAAATCTACTGAAAAATATAAAAAATAGTAAACTATTTTCAATAATAATTGTAATATTCCAAGAATTAAGGATTTATATTTGCGATGACTAGGATCGATGAACCGTTCGACTAATGATCCATAAAATCCGCGAGATCTGCGAAAACTGTAACGTTGAACGAATATTTCATTGTTATGCTCTGAAGACGTTTTATATTGGTCTTCCTAACGGGATCTTTTTTCTTTGTATTGGAGTTCTGGCCACTCTGTTGGCTATCTCTCAGGAAGCCCCCCAGAATCTCAGACATCAAAACTACGAGGAGCATCCTCGCGAGGCCTACTTCAACGGTTCGGCGTTCCTGAAATTGAGCTCCTTTGTATCGGTGCACCGTCACAGTGGCCTCAGCTTCCGCACGTGCAATCCTGGTCACTTATTCCTACAAAAGTACGATGATAATTCGATCAGTCTCGAGGTGACGCCCGAGGGACTGCTCTTCGTGGCTGTGGTCGATGAGCAGAGGTATCGAGCCAGGCTAAACGCCAGGTTGCTGAACAACGTCTGGCATAGCGTCAACTTGCTCTTCAGGCTCGGCAATCTCACCCTAAATGCCGCAGGACACACTCAGGTAAATTCTGACTAAGGACATAAAATATATAATATACAGAAAATATATAGAAAATTAAATTTTTAATATTGATGTACAATATCGAAAATACAATAATATTATACTTTATTTGTCTTGGCCCATTTTCAAACAAATCAAATATATATAAATTTTATAAATCGCTTGTCAAAGAAATTTGTCCTCTTTATATATTTAAAGTAAGAATTAGCTTAAGCTATCAATTGATAGATTTAAAAATTTATGACCAAAGAAGTTAATTAAGTCAATCTTAATTTTGAAGAAAAACATAGATGAACAGAAAACGTTTTCTTTAGATGGTCGCGAATGCGACTTACAATTCCGCCATCCTAACGCTTCCCGACTACGAGGTGAACAGTTCGCTCATAGTCGGCGAAGGGTTCAGAGGTTGCATCCTGCAAGGACCCGGGATCCTCTTCAACGGTAGCATCAATAATGGAGTCGTTTTCGGACCCTGTCCGTTCGATACCAAAGGATGTAAGAAACCATAATTCTTTCACTAGAATAATTTTTCCTCCAAGTTTATCGTAGAGTATGTTTGCACCACGATAAGCGTTGAATAATCGCACACGAGTATGATAGATCGATAATGTAGTTGCTATACAAATAAATAAAACACTCCTAAGCCAGAGTTACAATTAGTAAAGTCATCGCGTGATAATGCTGCAACGATAGATTAATATCGCAAACAAAGTATTCCTAAATGAGCTCCTACATAATCGAATGATAACGCGGCTAGATTAATATAAGAAATTTCGAGATAAACGAACAAGTTAGAAAAATGCAAGGATTTTTCAGAATGACTTTTTTTCCTTTATATAAAAATGTGATTATTTTGTTATTTTATCATATTCCCAGGAAAAAATTTTTCATATATAATTATTATATATCAAATTTGTCCATATATAAATATAATATATATAATATTTATATTTTATATATTATATATAATTATTTATATCTAATCATATAATTATACATATATGTATAATATATAATTTTTTTCCGAGTTATTATTTCCTTTTCAATTTAATTGATCATTCATATATTTTAAACTATGTTAATTATATTTATAATTATTAAATGCGCGTCATATACTTTTAGAATTAAAAATAGGAAGAATTTTGCTCCAATTAATTTTTTTACTGTTTTTTTTTTTCGTCTCTCTTTCTCTCTCTCTTTGGAAATAGATTTATCATATTTTGTCTGCAAATCTTTTGCACATCATGTAAAATTAGATTACGACAGGAAGAAGAAATGCAGGACAGAAGAGAAAGAAAAGTACTATTTTAAAAGTAGCGTTGCACAGGTTTCTTCCGAGTGAAGTTTACACCCTGCATGCGAGTTTTGTGAAAAAACAACGAATTTTCAGGTGGAACGAGCGGTCTCGGGGGTAGTACTGGGGCGCCCGCCGCCACGGTCCCCGCTGTGGATTTCTGCCACCACGAGCCATGCATGATGCATGGTAAATGCGTGTCGCGGCAGGATCGCTACGAGTGCCACTGTTACGCCCGATACTCCGGCAACAACTGCCAGATTGATAATGGTAGACCTCGTCGATATTTTGAATACGCGGGGTTTACAGCGTATGTGGGGCAAGCGGATTCATACCCGATGCGTGCGTTAAACTGCGCGTTAAACGTTGCGTAATTACGTCACAAATGACACGAAAATATATCCTGCCGTTAATCTCTTCCCGGTTTCACGAAAACATTTTATGGAAATATTACAAAATCAAATTTAATATAAATTCAAAAATTAAATTAAATTTTAAGTTAATTTTATATATATTTTTAAGATATTAAAAGCTTTGACACTATTTTTCCTTGTAAAAGATTAAAATCTAATATAATTATTTGCTGCGCGATAAATTGGGTATGAATTCTGTCTTTTTTCACTGGTTCTCGCACTTTGTAAATGTATGAATGTTCTGCTTTGAAATAGTCTGTAGAAACTTGTAGAAACGCTTTTTTGCCTCGCATTCAGACATTTGTTTCAAAATCATACTCGCTCAATTACTTTAGATACTATTGCTTTGTCATCTTTTTTTCTTTATATTTTATCTTTTAAGAAAATTACTTAGAAATTAAGCAAAAGAAGTTATTTTGCGAAAAATTGCGTACTTAAACACGCGAATACTATCGCAAAAAGCAAACTTTAGAGATTACATTTTACTCAAACTGTGCGATACATTTAACATTTGTTTTATTTTTTCTTCTAAATTTAATAATTTCGTCAACAACTAGACCATGCGCACAATGGAGAAATGTTAGATATTAGGAACAAGAATTAAAATTTTAGAATCAGTTTCTTTAATGAATATTGCATAATGGATATTAATAAGATATAAGGCTTAAATGTGTTATACGAGACACAACATAACTTATTTATTTATAGTGGTATATTATTTATTTATTGAAGAAACTATGCACACAGTGTTTGCGCGAGTTAGTATTTCGAAAAAATATATTACACGGCATATAATAATGCGTATAGATTATATTAAAATAATTTTTTTTTAATTCTACACAATTCCATGCACTTACTTTTATATTATCTGGTGGAACCCAATAAACGTAGTGTTTATTGAGGAAACTGATTCTAAAAAAAAGTTTTAATTCCTATCTCTATATATTTAATATTTCTCCATTGCGCGCAGGGCCTTAATTATTTATTTTTAGATTTAGAATATAATGTTATAATTTATAATTACATTTATTATTATCGATATAATTAACAGATATAACATATTTAAAAAAGAGATCTTTGACTTCTGCATGCAATTAATCAATGTCATCGCAATTAATATCATCTCATTTTTTTACTTTTACGCCGATTTCGTCTTTTTAAAAAATTTTTTTTATAAAAAAGATAATTTTCTTTCAGGCTCACCCTGTCAGAGTGCGCCTTGCCGCAATGGTGGCACTTGCAACGAAGATGCGCGCGGTGATTTCAGTTGCAGCTGTAAGCCTGGTTTTACCGGCAGTTTTTGCGAATCTCAACTGGGAGTACGATTGTGCGAGCAGAATCCATGTAGAAACGATGGTATTTGTATGGCACTAATAGATAGCGAATACAAGTGTCAGTGTCAGGTTGGCTGGACCGGAAAGAACTGTGAAACTAATATTAACGAATGCGCTTCGAATCCGTGCAAGAACGGGGGCATCTGCATCGATGGGATCAATAATTATACTTGCAGATGCGACAGGACCGGGTGAGTCTCTTCCTATATAAGAAGTTGAAGTTAGACTTTAAATTCTATGTGGTTCGCGTTTTCGGCATCGTTCAACTTGCTATTTTATTCCATCAGTTTTTATCTTTGTGGATTATTTCTTCATAATTGGCATTTTTGAAATCTTGTACTAAAATGTGTATGTTTTATTATTTTACGAATTCTTACATGGTCTTAATTAAATTCATATTCTAGATTAAGTCTGTCTAAAAGCTGGCTCATGAACTAATTAAGTGCTTCCACCTTACTGTCGCGTTGATATAGCGAAAAGCCTGGATTTAGGTAGAGTCCTAACGTCTATCCTTTTTTGTTTACTCTCTGTGGAAGCGCTCTGTGGAAGCGCTAGCTCGCAAGCCGTGTTTTAGATAAGCCTGTTCTAAACCATATAGACTTTACACATGTTTCAAAATTTTTACATTCCTATAAATCTGAAATATCAATTCGATCAATTTCAAATTCTGAGAGATTTTAAATCCTACTGAAGTGTGGGAATATTGCACAAATTCATAAATTTTTTTTCATAAATGACAAACGTTCTCTATTTTTTTCTTCTCAGCTATGAGGGCGTCAATTGCGACGTGGACATCGACGAGTGTCAAGCGAACCCGTGCCTGAACAACGGTGTATGCTATGATTATTACGGTGCCTATATCTGCCACTGTCCGACGGGCTTCGAGGGTCAAAATTGCGAGCTCAATCTGAACGAATGCTTGTCCGAACCCTGCGCAAATGGCGGCGAATGCGTCGACGATGTGGGCACTTACCATTGTAACTGCCTCCCAGGTTTCACGGGTCGTCATTGCGAACTGAGAGGTCTCTGCGAGAATGCAGCTTGTCCACTTAACAGCATCTGCGTGGAGGACGCCCATGGGCCTCAGTGTGTCTGCAATCCCGGTTTTATGGGTAATCCGCCTAATTGCACACTCAACTACTGCGCCAGCAACCCCTGCGCCAACGGTGGCACTTGTACCAGCGGCAGAGATGGTTATAACTGCACCTGCTCGCCTGAATGGAGAGGTAAAAACTAATCACTGTTAAAATTAATAATATTTGCTTGATCCAATGTTGCGAAATTATCTTAACATTGATCCTTTACGCGAGAAGTTGTCTGAGAAGATTTTTGAGTTTACTGAATGTAAATTTGAAATTGAATTTTAAAAAATAATAACATATATCACATATCAAGATTTAACTCTCCGCAAATTACCCTGAACTTCACCACTAAACCACCTACATCGCTCTAAAAAATCTGAAAAAATTCTGGTATTCGTCTAATCTACAATAATTCAAATTCTCTAAACATTTTACTAAGAGAATTATTTATTAAAATAAAAAAAATTTATTTAATTAAAAAAATGATTTATTTGTAAACTTCTAAATATTTATTCGAAACAAATTAGAATAAGAATTTTCTTAAATTACATTTAATTTATAATAACATCGATTTCTTGAAACGTCTAGAAATTTCTATATGGAAGAGAACTATGTTTTTGCAGGAAAGAACTGCCAGTTCGACGCAGACGAATGTCTATCACAGCCATGCCAGAATGGCGGTACCTGCATTGACCGTGTCAACGGATACACCTGCAACTGCACCAGAGACTTCGTAGGTGATAATTGCGAACAGGAATACGATGCGTGCGTCGTAAATCCTTGCCAGAACAATGGTACATGTACGCTGATGCCAAGATCGAAGAAAGAATTCGTTTGTGAATGTACGCACGGTTTTGAGGGCAAGGTATTGTAATCATATTATTTATTTAGTAAAATGTACAGTATGTATATATTTTATGTCGTCACTGTTAAAAAAAGTCAATAGAAAAATGATGGAAACAGATTGAAATTTACTTTATTGAAATTTAATCTAATTTTATAGTAAACATTTTAATCGGACACACATTTGAACTGTTATAGAAAAGTTATCTATTTCTATCGTTTTTTTTAACAATAAATGCATTCCGTTATTCATTCGGAGTAGTGAAAATCTATAATATAACGTGAACTAAATTTTCAATACTCGCAGTGAATTTCAGAACGTAGCCAATATCTTACGTGAACATTTAAATACAAATCTTAAACGCGTATAATAAACTAAATTTACAAATAAAATATTAAATATTATTGTTAATTATTAAATATTTGTTTGATCCATATTATAACTGTTTTGAATAATTTAATTTTTTTTAAATTACAAATTTTTCATTTAATATAAACAATGCTTTCAATTTTTAATTAACTTTTTATTTAACTTGATTTAATCTTAATGTAAATAATTTTTAATTGAGTAAGTTTTTTGTTCACATATGTGATATATGTTATTATTTTTTAAAATTCAATTTCAAATTTATATTCAGTAACTTTTAACGTAACTAAATTAATTTTATAAATCATTAACTCTTTAACTTATTTTAGTTAAAAATTATATTAACTTTCCCAATTATGTATATGTATATATAAACACAAAATCTAAAATAATGTATTACGTAATCGTAATACATCAAACATTGTGACATAAACTGAAAACATGATAGGATAATATCAATTTCGACAAAACATGGTCAGATATAGACATCGATTAAAGAATTACTAAATTATATGTTAAATAACATGAAAAAAAGATAACAAATCTGTTTTATTAACCAAAAATACGATAAAATTAGATACATTTTTTCTTATCTAATTTTATCAGATCTTTTAGCAGGAATATGTACAAGAGAAATTTCGATACTAAAATGTAATGTAAATTTTATATTATAATTCAAGGTATGCGACGTGAATATCAACGATTGCATAGGCGTAGAATGTCCGGATGACAAAGTTTGCGTTGATGGTGTCGCTGGTTATGAATGCAAATGTCGCAAGGGCTACAGAGACCCCAATTGCACGTTGATTGTAGATCACTGTGCGTCGATGCCATGCAATAACAACAGCACGTGCATCGATCTCGGTGAGGACGGCTTTAAGTGCAAGTGCACTGAAGGCTTTCAAGGCAAGTATTTTGTCATTTTGTCAAATTTGAGACAATAGAATGATAATCAAATCAATCAAGAATTTCGTGCTTGAAAGAATTATTTCTAAACATATTTGTGAGGAAATTATGTCTAGGAATTATTTTTATTATTATTTTTAGTAATTATTTTTCACTCATTAATTTATTATTTTCTTTATAATTTAGTTTAATTTAATTCATTTTATTTTTATCTCGCTTTGGAAGAGAGAATAGCAACTCAAATTACTCTGGCTTATACTTTATCCCTTTAATTATTTTTGCCTAATTACATTTTTTAATAAATTTGATTATGATTTACCCGCAGGTCAGCATTGCGAACTCGATGTGAACGAGTGCGAGTTGCGCGGAAATTCTCTATGCAACAATGGGATCTGCATCAATACCGAGGGCAGCTACGACTGCTTCTGCCGGCCAGGTTTCTCTGGCGATCATTGTGACATTAACATCGACGAGTGCCTGTGCGGCCCGTGCAAGAATAATGCTACGTGTCTCGATGGCATTAACATGTTTCAGTGTCTGTGCCAACCCGGTTACACCGGCAAGACCTGCGAAGTAGACGTGAACGAATGCGACAGCAACCCGTGCCACAACGGGGCGCAATGTGTGAACGGTATAGCGTCGTACACGTGCATGTGCCCGGCAGGTTTCCTTGGTACCAATTGCGAGATCAACATTGACGAATGCGAATCGTCGCCCTGCATGAATCAAGGAAAGTGCATTGATGGCGTAAATGGTTACACCTGCGACTGCAACGATACCGGTTTCGAGGTAGGAGTTTATCCTGTCGACACAGTTATGTGTTCACTACTATCCCTAAGCGCTACAATATTTTATATGTTAAAGCATCACATATTTGTTATGTAAATATTATAATATGCAACACTTGCACATTTATATTGCATAAAAGAAAATAATAGATACAAGTAATTATGATATGAATGAAATATTTGTTATATAAAATATCATTTCCAAATTATATAGCAGTTATTACATATTATATCTATTGGCTATTATATTCATGATTGGGAAGTAACGCGTTACTTTTTTCGGAAACGATTACATTTTTCTGTTCGTAACATCATTACATTTTTTTCCAATTATTACTTTTAATTATATTTAATTCAAAATATTATAATTTATTCTTATATATAATTTTAAGCTAATTTAAAGTAACAGTTTATTAAATATAATAATATAATATTTATTAAATTAAATTATAATCTAAAATTTTCTTAACTCTGATTTGTAAGGGTCCACATTGCGAGAATAATATAGACGAATGTCTGTCGCAACCGTGTGTAAATGGCGGACTGTGCCTGGACGATATTAAAAGTTATAAATGCCAATGCTATGCCGGCTACGTAGGTAAAAATTGCCAAGTGGACGTGAACGAGTGCGAAAGCTCGCCCTGTCAGTACAATGGTACTTGCCTTGAGCGGTCAAATAAAAATCTTTACAAGAGCGAGGCCTTAAACTTACCTGCGATCTTCACTCAGGAGTTCAATTACGCCAATGCCAGCGGGTAAGTCTTTAAATGAATCTTTCAGCCAATTTCTGATTTCCCGTAGCCTCCTAAAAATTTAAATATAATAGATACCGTTTTCTCCATTTTTCTTCATTAATTTTGCCATTTTGAAAAGACATTATTTTACTTCAAAATTTTATTCAGAAATTTCACTTAAAATTGCATAACGCTGCGGCATTAAGAAGATTACTTGAAATCTGTGACTCTCAGAATAGATCTCTTACATCTTTCACCTGATGTCAAGAAAATAAGTTCTCGAAATCTCAATAGGTATGAGTGCCTCTGCGTGCAAGGTGTCACCGGCAAGAATTGCGAAGTGAACATCAATGAGTGCGACAGCAATCCCTGCGGTCCAGGTACCTGTATGGATCGCATCGGCGGCTACACCTGCGAGTGTGATGAAGGCTACGAGGGAGATCACTGCCAGCACGAGATTGACGAGTGCAAGAGATACAGTCCTTGCGAGCACGGAGTGTGCACCGACGGTAAAGCCGACTATTTTTGCACCTGCGAGCCAGAGTACGGTGGCAAAAATTGCTCGGTAAAGCTGATGGGCTGTCAGGGCAATGCCTGCCAGAACGGAGGCACTTGCTGGCCCTACCTAGTCGACGAAACCATCCACAAGTTTAATTGCACCTGTCCTAACGGCTATCACGGCGAAGTCTGCGATTATGTGAGTGTGCTTATATTTCTTATTAAATAAATATTTTAACTTAATATATTTTAATATAATTTTAACATAAGCAAAAGCACTTGGCGTTTCACACATGAATCATTGTTTTACAATTCATCTTTAACTGGCACAGAGATCTTTAAATATTCAACAAAATTTCCACTTTGCCAAATTTCCTTATTCTTATTTATATCTGAAAAAATTTCTAATAATTAACAATCGTTGGTCATTGAATATAAAAGTATTTATCACTCACGCTTAATTATGCTTTATCGCACTCGTTAACTCTTTCCGAAGCGCTTCTGGCGAAAGAAGGTGCGTAAGTGCGTGTTCTGCTAACATTATTTAAGCAATGTGACGAATATCTTAGAACACAATTATTCAACAAATTCGCAGGTGACGACGATGTCTCTGAGCGGCAGCTCATACGTCCTGGTGAACACCACGCGCGACGAAGGCTATGATATCCAATTTCGCTTCAGGACTACCTTGCCAAATGGTCTCCTAGCGATCGGTAGGGGTGTGACCATTTATATTCTCCAGCTGGTGAACGGTAAACTCAATATACACTCTAGTATATTGAACAAATGGGATGGAGTCTTCGTCGGTAGTGGACTGAACGACTCCAACTGGCAGAAAGCCTTCGTGGCGATCAACGCGACTCATCTCGTTCTTTCGGCCAACGAGGAACAGACTATCTATCCCATCAGTCCCAACGAAGGTTCCAATTCATCGAATCATACGTCCTTCCCGACGACTTTTGTGGGCGGGAGTCACATCAGCTCTTTGAGCTTCCTAAGGAGATTATCTCGCTTACCCTCGTTCACCTTTTTCGTCGGCTGCATGGAAGACGTCGTCATCAACGGTGAATGGGTACGTCGATCTTTTGTTTATCTTAATTTACTTTGATTTATTTCTATTAATAAGTGTATTTAAAGTCTCAGCTTTAGTCAATTTGTATCATTTCTCCATCTGCCAAATTCTTAAATTCAAATATATGATTTTTCTACTATTTATCTCACAATCAGGTCTACTCTGGTACTACGTCGAAAACCGTGTACATGGAAGATGTGGAACCGGGCTGTCCTCGCGAGGCTCAGTGTTCACCGAATCCTTGTGAGAACGGTGGCCATTGTACCGATCGTTGGCGCGACTTCTACTGCAAGTGCGAGCGTCCTTATCTCGGTCACACCTGTCAGTACAACATGACAGCCGCCACCTTCGGCTACGAGAATATCACGAATGGTTACGTGACTGTTAGGGTCAGCGACGCAGTCAGACGTACCGTCAGCTCGGTCGTCGATATCTCCATGTTCATTCGCACGCGGGAGAGCTACGGCGATATCTTCTATCTAGGCACGGAACTGGATTCTCAGATCGATCAGAAACCGCAAGAGAAGACCTATATAGCGGCGCAATTGGAGGGCGGTGAACTACTTGT
The DNA here is from genome assembly GCA_003595255.1 of Solenopsis fugax. Taxonomy (NCBI): domain Eukaryota; kingdom Metazoa; phylum Arthropoda; class Insecta; order Hymenoptera; family Formicidae; genus Solenopsis; species Solenopsis fugax. The sequence goes on from QKQZ01052815.1 coordinate 32,419, forward strand.
CAGAATTCAATTTAACGGCACGGAGGCCTACACCGTCGGTGGCGTGAAGCTGAACGATGGAAACAACCATCTGATCCAGGTGGCGCGAAACGTTACTCTCGTCCAAGTGAAAATCAACGGCACCGAATATTTCCGCAAGACTATTAGTGCCACGGGAGACCTGAACGTGACCGTTCTTTATCTGGGAGGATTACCGCAAGCGTCGCGATACATCCGTCAAGTCGATAGCAGGCAGATGGAAGTGCAGCAAACACCGCAGATCAATTTCAAGGGTATTATTCAAGATGTACAGATATCAAACGGCACGAGAACAATGGTTGTGGAATTTTTCCCACTAATGGTAATTAGTATTCTTTTTGATATCTTTTTAGCTTTACGATTTTTTTTAAATTCTGTGTATATAATTAATGATGTAATTAATAATAAATTTAAGCAAGCACATACACATATGTGTGTTTCTTTCTAACAATCTATAAATTTAATCTGTAACATTGTTCCAACTTTCTATTACTTTTTTCAGCCCTCTTTAATATACTTTCATTCAAGGTTTATAAGTAAGGTTTATTTTTGTTTTAGGCTCAAGACATTCCTGCACTTGTTCAATTCGGCAATGTCTCCTTCGACTCTAAAAAGGTCCTCGAAGGCGTGGTGTCCGACAACGTATGCGTGAGCAACCCGTGCAATCACAACGGCACATGTCACGTAACGTGGAACGACTTCTGGTGTCAGTGTCCGCGCGGTTACACCGGCAAAACCTGTCAGGAGATGGAATTCTGTCAGTTGCAAGACTGCCCGGCAGGCTCACGCTGCCAGAATCTTGACGATGGCTACGAGTGCATCGCCAATGCGACTTTCGACGGTATTTCCACTGCCTTCACATACACGTACGGTCGTGCTACGGATGCCGCCAGTGACTTACCACTCGACACCATCGAAATCACCTATCGATCCAATACCGGTGGCACGTTGCTTCACATGGCATCCCACATGAATGACCAACATTTCACCGTCTCCGTCTTCAGGGACACCGTCACTGTTTCCTGGCGATTCGATTTAAAGGAGAACCAAGGTATCGTCTCCTTTGGTAAGAATCAACCGGATGGAAACTGGACTTCACTGCTTATAAGACTGAACAATAATTCCGTGGAATGCGGTTACGCCAATCCCACTGAAGAGCAGCCTCATGTGAGTTCCAACTTCAGCTTCCAACTGTGGTACAATCTATTGGTGTCAGGAACTGTCACCCTCGGTGGACTTTCCTCCAATGCCTTATCCGATAGGCACACGTACCTTACTGTTGGATCCAGACAGGAGAAGAGAAACGGAATTGAAGGCAACAGCGTAGATTATAATGAGCACAGGCTGACGACCGCTATGCCTCCGCACAGTATGATGTCCGGTGCGTATATTTTAATATAGATTTTTTTTTCAAAATATGTATTTTGAAATACAAGATACTTTTAAAACAAATTTTAATTCTCCATAGATTTAATTTGATTTAACTATCTTAACTAAATTTAATTTAAACTCTTACTTCTTATCGTTTTTTTTTATTTAAATGTTTTTTTCTTAGAATCAGAAAATCATCCTTTCTTTTTTGCATTCAGGTGAACCGTTTAAAGGCTGCCTCGGCGAAGTGCGTATCGGCAGCATGTTGCTACACTACTTTACGTACGAAGAGGTTTATCAGAATGCAAACTTCACCCCCCTGCAGTTCCTGGAATTGCAGGGTAACGCTAACGCCACTCATCGCGACAGCATCGGTTGCCAACTGTGCTTCGATACGGACTGCAAAAACGATGGTTATTGCTTCGATAAGACCAACAGTTACGTATGCGAGTGTCCGGCGGGTTACGCCGAGGACGACTGTTCTTTTAACATTGACGAGTGCGTCGACAACAAGTGCCAAAACGGCGCGACTTGCCATGATGGTATCGCCAATTATACCTGTGAGTGCAAGAACGGCTGGCAAGGATGGCTGTGAGTATATTCTCTCTTCTCTTTATTTAAATTTTAATTCGTCCTTGTACATAAAATTACTTTAGGTTTTATGTACAAGGACGAATTAATATTTTTTATTACTATTATGTACAGCACAATTTTTTTTCTATAAAATATCAATGTCATTAATTTTAAAAAGATCAGCTTTTTTCTATAATTAGACTCCTTGCAAATTGATTACATTTATTTATAACTTGATCATAAAAAAGATATTAACGATAATTAATAAGTTGATAATAAATAGTTATAATAAATAATTAGTAAAATTGTATAATAATTAATTGATAAAATACAAATGTATTATCCATAACAAATCTATAATTAATATCAATGTTAATTAGTTGATAAAAATCGTTTAAGACATTTTGTAGAGCAATTAGAAAATTTCTAAATCATCTTTTTCATTATCAGAAAATGACACACACACACACACGTCATAATCACAACAGTAACAAGATAAAATTCCATACAACTGTATTCTCTAACAATTAAGAAGGGATTATGACACTTCTTATCGAGTTCCTTTTTCTTATCTGATTACAGATGCGATAGTGACATCAACGAGTGCGTAACGTTGAGCCCGTGTCAGCACGAAGGTGTATGCGTGAATTTGCCAGGCTTGTTCAGGTGCGAGTGTCCTGATCGATTCACCGGCGAATTGTGCGAAAGCTTCCGACTGATCACTTGTGAGAACGAACCATGCAAGAACGGTGCAACCTGCGTGGATGTACCGAATCCAAAGACGGGTGACAACTTCACCTGCAACTGCATGCCAGGCTATGTCGGTCCGATCTGTGACACGCCCTATTGCATCGACAGAAAGTGTCAAAATGGGGGCAGATGTGACTTTCCTCCTTTGTATATAAATCAGGTAAATAATTTCTCCTCCTCTTCCTTGCTTTGTTATATTTTGGTATTCTAAGATATTTAATTTGAAAATTTTTTATTATAAATTTATACCCCGATAGGATAACATTTATTAAATTATATGAAGAAATCTTGCAAAAAAATTATAATCTGCAATTATGTATAGGTATATTTACAAAAATAAATATAAAAATATTGACCTTTACCCATTACTATGTAATATTTGCACAACGTACCTATCGGGGTAAATAGATTTTTTACTTTTATATTTTTAAAAATTCCTTTATACCTTTGATAAATCTTTTAGTAATTCCGCAATGATTGTTGCATAAAACAGATAGAAAATAATAAAGTGCCGAAGTGCATTTGCCCTCTCGGTTACTCCGGCATGTACTGCGAGATCAACATTGATGACTGCGCACCGGATTCTGAAGGCAATGTACCCTGCAAGAACGACGGCAAGTGTTTCGACGGAGTGAATAAATTCATGTGCGACTGCCAAGGCACTGGATACACCGGAGCTGATTGTTCATACGACGTGAATGAGTGTAAGGATTTGAATGTCGACTGCGGGCACGGTAGTTGCGAGAATCTGCCTGGTTTCTATCGGTGCATCTGCCACGACGGTTATTGCGGCAATAATTGCGGCATGGAGAATCCCTGTCAGGAGGTGAGTCAAAAGAGCACAGTTGATTTTTTTCTGTGTGACATGGAAAGAAAGATTATTAAAATTTAAGTAAATTAAAAATGTGACAGACTTGTACAGGAATTAGTAGAGAAAATGTTATAAAATTGGGAAGATTTAATGAAAGATGAAATTTTACGAGTTCTCTCTTTAAAGTTACAATAATGAAAATTTAAAACAACAAAAAATTTTCTATCACAAGAAATAAAAAAAGTAGTATATATAAATAATTATTTGTGTTTTGGTTTTCTTTAACTTCGTAATAATGCCTTTGTTTTGATCTTTTATTAAGGATTTCTGCCACAACGGTGGTACATGTGAATGCGCTGATGATGGCGGATACGCATGCCGATGCACTCCTGACTACACGGGACAAAATTGTACAGAGGTAAGATAAAAAAGAAAAATTTAGATCATGTGTTACACATAAGATTAGACATTTAGAATATTTACATCATTCTACACAAAATAATATTATTTTTAATTTACTATACATATATATATTTTTCACTACATTGATTATTTAAATTGAATTCTGCGAAATTATATTTTATATGTATAATATAGAATAATATAATTATATAATAATATAATATATATTATATAGACAAACTTGTATATAAATTTTTGTAGATAGAATTACTTATCTCTCTATTACTTATCTCTCTATACATATGTATAAAGTAAATAATTATTTTTCAGCCGGAACATAACTATTTAGGTAGTCAAGCCCTCGACATAGCGGTAATCGTAGGCCCGATCGTAGGCTTTCTCCTCCTGATTGCCACCATATCCCTTGTAGCGCTCTTTATGATGGCAAGAAAGAAACGTGCGACACGTGGCACGTACAGTCCGAGTGCTCAGGAATTCAGCAATCCTAGAGTGGAGATGGATAATGTGATGAAGCCTCCACCGGAAGAGAGATTGATCTAATCGAATAATCGAAACTGCAACCGGAAGAACGTAATTAGGTAATGCGAGTGAACTTCGATATGTGGAAGTTGCATTTTGAAAGAGCACATTCTGTTCAAAAAAAAGATACGTCATAAGAATAAAATAATATAATCTCTTTTTCTGAAGTTAAATTTATAATTAATCTATTGAATTACAAATTACTTACAATTTTGCATAGCTGCAGATTGGTTTTTCTTTTTTACAAATGTAAATCATTCCGTATATCGAGAGTTATTTGCATATCCTAGTCTTCCAAAAATGTGATTCATCATTGCGAAGATTTTCGACTGAAAGCATGCAGATTGCTCGACAAACAGCCAAGTCGATGACGTGAAACGATTATTCATCGCGTCTTCTAGTCCTCGCTGTTTCGTCGTTACAAAAAAAAAATAGACAAATTAGAAGGGGAGAATTTATTATAAGATTAAATTTTTTTAGATCCTTTGGACAGTGATTAGGAAATTTCCGTGAAATCCTTTTAATTCGTTGCTTGTGAAAAAATCGTATAGACAATGATTTTAAGATTAATAATAAATTTAATAATAAACGCGTTTTTGCAACGACACATTTTTCGACGGCATGTTTGCCAAGGGAAGATAATTATCGATCAAGTGGATTTGAAAACTTGGCATTACGTTGAAATAAAATCAACGTTTTGTTTCGAGCTTTCTGAGCAATGTGTAGAGTGTCTCAGAGAAAATGTATATTCATTCCATGCATAAATATACTTTTTAAATAATTTGCATTCTAAAAATAAAGATCATAATTCTTTTAGTTGAATCCAAGGGACCAATGATGATGTTCTAAGATTTGAGAATTCGATAATTTAAGAATTAAATGATTCGAAAGATTCGACCAAAGTTCCAAAAGCTAAGAATCTAAAAGATTCGAAGATTTTAAAGTTAAGAATTCCAAGAGAATCATGGGGAGGAAATATTTAATCATAAATGACGTTCGAGTAAAAAAGTTTTATCGAAAATAATAAAGAGGGTGATCTATGCTCTCCCCCCCCCCCCCTCTCTCTCACTCTCTCTCTCTTTCTCTCTCTGGGACACCCTGTAAATAATACACGTAAAATAAATCATGTAGATTATAATGAAGTGTACTTAAAGCTCTCAGAAGTGTCCTTAAGACGTTAAGCAATACTCGAAGGAGACGAATCCGAGCAAACAGACCCGTCCATTTTAGTGCCTAATCTATATTCTACTTAAAGAGATATTATTTATAAGATGCGGTGCATGCAATATCGAGAAGAAATAGAGGAAATAAGCAGACGGTATGCAAAAAGGCGTACACATGCGAGATCTCTAATGCATAATGTTCTTACGCTTGCAAAAGAATAGGTGAATTAAAGGACTTACACTGGAATTTTTTCTGCGAATTCAGACTGTAAATTCTGAATCTTTATTTACCTATACTTTGTTTTCCTCTAATTAAATTTTAATTAAGTTAGTAATAAATTCTTCCTCTCTAAAATTTAATTTTAATTATATTTTTTCTTTGTTCAATCCAGTTCTTTCTAATCTTCATTAATTCCTTTCGATTCTTATCTTTTTTAGTATAATTTATTTTTTATCTTTATTAAACTTCTATTCTAATTCGATTTTAACATACTTTTTTAAGTTTTTACAGTTTTAATTAGATTTTTAGTTAATTTAATGAAAAGTTTTCTTTTAATTTGCCTATCACTTCGCAGGAATTATATACGCTAAGTCTTAAATACTGTTAAACAGCGACATATATTCCGATTTACTGTAAAGAAATGTCGATAGTGTCGAACGTTTCCGATGTGAGCATAGGAAGAGAAAACTTTCTGAGCGCGCACGGAAGATTCACATTATCGCCGCGCCTGTTAATTTTGTACATAGTTAGACATAACTCGTAAGCCGAAAAAGATTAGTAACGACTTTATCACATTTAGAATTTTATATGACTATTAGATTTATTATATATTTAATGATAACGAACGTATTAATCGATACGTACTTATACTACCACGACCAAAGCGACAAGGCGATATCTTATAAGATTTTACTCTGTAAAAATCACTTTTTATAAGCGTTTGATTCTTCACTTACAAAGTATTTGTGTTCAAGACTGAGTTCCCAGCGTCTAAAATAAGAGAAATGAAGAAAAATCCAGAAATATGTATGTAATATACCGAATATATATATATATATATAATAA
>QKQZ01052816.1:0-18159 GCA_003595255.1 Solenopsis fugax
GGCCCGAAAAGCTTGATGTCAATCTGCAAGAGCCGCGTACTTCCGAACATGTAATTACAGAACCGTTTCTCGGCGTCCCGCTTTATTTCTCGCAGCACCTCGTTTCGCGCTTATCTGCCGCGCGAAATCTCCTCGCTGGTTTTACGAATGGGATATGACTGCTACTTACGCCGATTCCATGTTTGAGTAAACGCGTAAAGATTTAAGTACGCCGGATTAAACGTGCATGCACGATTCAAAATGGACGCGTCTAATAGAACTGTTTAATATTTGGTTAATATCTTTCTTATTTTTTTTTTATCTCGAAAATTCTTTACGCGTTTGCACTGTTTTAATAAACTCGGTCACGCTATATTACTAAAGCTCGATTCAATATACACTGAAAAAAAGTCTGGTTATAACTACCAAATGTATAGTGACACAGTATCAATTAAATATTTTGTCAATATAACCAAAAATAATTTTATTTTACTAAATGTTTAGTAAGTATTATCAAATCTGGTATAAGTTACTAAATATTTAAAAAAGTAAAATTATTTTTGGTTACATTGACCAAATATTTAATTGATACTATTTCACTATACATTTGGTAGTTATAATCAGTCTTTTTTTCAGAGTATCTTAATTTATTATGCATAATTATAAATGCATAATTATGCCCATCTTATTTGATTAATTTTGTTTAAAAAAATATATATCTAATAACTTATACTAACTTTTCCCTTCTATATTTTACTCGTAAAACTTTATCTCTTATGGCACATGTCCTTTTCGCAATGACCAATTCAATTAATCTAGCTATGTCTTTCTAGAGACAGTATCTGGTTGTCTCTTGGGAGAGATACGCGCTTCGTAACCTATGAACGGCAAAATGATACAATGATGATAAATAATTCCACGCGAAATAAGAGTGCGTCGAATGCGACGGACTCGGTCGAAGTAACTTTGAACGAACTCGGGGGCCACTCCAAGTTCTTGCTAATTACCACTACGTTACAGAGTGTGGCACGAGCCGACACGACGTCCTCATCCATCTTAGTAAATTCCTAGCTGCGACCGTCGCGGAATACAATCTGGCGCGGCGAGGATACCGTCTGTGTGATTCGCGAGACTTAATATAATTAATATGAACGCCGCAATGGGATTCAAAGCGAAGTAGCATCATAAATAACGAAGAAAATCCAGCAGTTGTTTTAAACAAATTTTAGATTTCTTTTATGCATAAAATTATCTGTACTAATGTATTTATTATAACTAATGTAATAATCTGTACTAATTGATAAAAGAAAAAATTAAATAAATTATGTAGAAATTTGTGGAAGCATGTGCATTTTTAAATTTTCATCGATATAAATTTAATATTCAATAATAAATAATGTAATTATTAAACAAATTAAATAACGAAATAAAAATAAATATTATAGCAATAAATATTGTAGATCTAAACAACTTAATTTTATATGAAAATTATTAATATAGATAAATGTCAATTTTTTATATTTTTATGCAATTTTTTTAGATTAAATAAAGCATTAAAAATTTTAAAGAAATTTGATAGCTTCAACATTGGGAGTTATAATACTTTTACAATACACTGTCCTATTTAATTTAAAACCGGCATCAAGAAACGCGAGGAGGATAGCAGTAGTCTCGGCTAGCCGGATAGTTAGTTGCGTTCGCTAAATTGAGGGTGTAACGTGGCCCCTGGTCCAATTACGTTGTCCGTGAGACGTTAAAATGCTCGTGACTCGTGACATGATGCTTCCGCGTATGGGGGACCCTACGCACACCCTTCCGTTTCATCCTTTCCTGCGCTCCTCCACGTGCAGAAGTGCAGTCTCATCGGAAGTAAGAAGGAATAAACGCGACCGTGAATTAGATTCGCGCGCCCATGGTCGGGACACCAAGCTCGAATCTCTTCTCGAGATCAGAATATTTCTTTTTTTACATCATCCGATCGATCGCCGACCTCGATATCGATCTCTCGCAGATGCTCCGAGATGATGCTGCTGCCGACGTGCAAGCTCGTTAAGGTCAAAGTCGTACGTCAAAAGAACCCTTTCCCCTTCCCTTCCGGATGTAACGCTAACGCGGCGCATACAAACGAGCGCTAATGGCGCGGATAGCTTTTGTTGTTTTTAATTAACCCTTTCTTTTAAGACGGCCAGGGGGAACGGTAAAACCGTCGAAAGGGACCGTCTCGTCGCTTTCTCTCGTCTACACCGCTGCCGCATTCGGGCTCTCTTCTCCTGCCTTATATCCCTTTCCGCAGCCCTTTCGCGTCCCGCGGGGGATGTAAATATGCGGGGAATTGCACCTCGGAGACAGGCGAGCTTTTCTCGTTTACGAGCTACGACGAGGCAGTGCCTGCAATTAAACCTTCATCTAATTACCCCCGCGACCGCCCGGCTAATTGCCGGCGGACCCGCGGGATCGACTGGAAAGCAATACTACCTGTTTTACAAAACTTTTCTTCCGTTATGGGAAGCTCTTCGGATACGGCTTTAGGAGCTTTAGGTAGCTTTGTAATTTCCCGGCATTTAAATATAATATCAAAACGAGAACGCGCGGGTTTGTGTGTCATAGTGTTTACGAATTAAAAGAAACGAGTTTCACAAAAAAAAAATATTAATTTTCATAAATATTGATACTAATTTCTCCATCTCGATTTTAATATTCTTCGACGTATGGTCCAATCGAAATTTGATGAAGCACACGTAACCACGATAAATGAAAGCTGTCGTAAAGCAAACGAAGTTAAACTTTCAATAACGCACGACAGTTGCGGCCGTAATCGCGCACCTTCATGACGCGACGTTCCCGAAGACGTTGCCGTTCGTGTACAAACTAAGAGGACGGAGCGGGACGGCGAGGAGGGTTAAGATGGTACGTTGGGACGTCGGCGCTTTGTCGCGGTCACGGGGCTGTCAATCACCGGTGATAGGAGGCGACACATTAATCTCGCGGGGACCCCGTTGACCGCATCCTCTTCTCTCCCCTTGCGGTCGAATAGGCCCCACAATTCTGTCTGCCGCTTAGCAGCTGTACGATCGTCTTTTTAATCCTTTTTTTCGCGCCTTCACTAGCAACACTTTATCATTTTAGAAAATCTAAAACAGCTGAGAAATATGTTATAATCTCGTTCTAAGCGGCTTGAGATTTTAAATTATGATGATGGAAAATTATGACGAAATTATGGTACTTCTAGCCTATACAAAGTATCTCCGATCAACTGTACTCTCTTTAGCCTGAATATTCTTCGATCAATCTTGAATCAATCGATAAAATAAATTGTTGAAAAACACGTCTTTGTCGTAAGTCTTGAAACATACCTAATCATACTATCACAATCCGTCTTCATGCGAGAAGATGAATAAAGTTGACTAAAAANAAAAAAAAATACTTCATAGAATTCCTACGTGCGTAAATTCTCAGTTTTGAATACTTATAAGTTAGCTTTTTCATTCGAAGGGAAGTGCCCTTTTGACTTCTTTCCGAAAAAGAGGGAAGTGGAAAGTTTTCGACTCGACAGGCCGATCACGAACAGCGACGCTTGCAAAAACTGACCGCGACTGACAAATGCGTAAGAAGGAGGAACTGGACGTCTTTACAGATGAAAAACGGACGTCGGTTATCTGTATTATTAAGTGGAACGTTTCTCGGAAGAATGGCGCCATTTGTTTGCTCCGATATCGCGGAGACTAATCCGCGTTTCGCCAGACTTACGTCAGACGAGAAAAAGGTGTTGGGCATCCATTTTTCAAAATTATATCGAAAATTATATCTCTATGCAATTCACATTTTGATGTTTGATTATATATTACAAGTTATTAATAAATAAATATCTAATTCTAATAAAGAAATCAATTGCATCCTTTACAAAGACAAAAAAGGATTTTACAGTAATACTTGGTGAAAATAATAAAAATTAAAACCTTCTCGGGCGTTTCTTGATTTCTCGAGCTATGATATTATTGATACGATAAAAAGAATTGTGAAAGTTATAAATTTCACGTTTAGCTTTATCAACGTTGCTTAATCCGTTCACTTGCTCTCTTGTAGCTTTCCTATTTTAATCGTAGGAAAAAAAGAGTTAATCGATTTAAGCCGAGGATAAAGTTAACAGACGTCGGCGAAACCGGTCATTAAGCAAATGGAATTCGAAGTCACACTTGGCGCTTAGTCGCGGCGTCGAATAGTGTCTAAAGTGAGAAAATAAGGGCCGAGTACTCGAGCGGGCGCGACGGGAAGACGGAAACCACTCTCTCCCGATGCTCGGCTTCGTTCAACGGCACATTATCTCGCGGCGCTCGAATTTCAGGGCAAACCGCCAAGGCAGGAGTAAACTCGAAGAGATTTATCGCCCCGGTCTCGTTGGGGACGACGCGTCGTCCTCGCGAGCGGTGCAACCCGTGCGCCGATTCGGGGCCACCCAGCTGATCGATCGCACATTGCGATAAACGTATTATTTAATTACCGCGAGTAATTGCCGATTATTACACGGCGCGGGCTGACTCGGTGCAATGTCCGCCATTAATTACAGCGAGCGATCACGGCCGAAACGCTCGTTACGCAGCACTCTTTAATCGGCTCGGTTCTCCTCTCCTCTCGTCTCCTCTCGTCGCAACACTTCCGCAATGAGATCGCGCTCTCGATCATGATTCTCGTCCGACGATCGATCACGATCGATTACGCGCGGCGTTTCTTGGCGAAACTGAGCACAGTAGAGTTAGATCACGATCATATTGTGCTCGTTAATAGCGGGAAAGTGCAAGTTTGCGCGGGCGGTTAATAGATTTTTCGAGATCAAGCGTCGCTCGGAATACTTTGTGCTCGCCTATTACTCAAGCGGGAGTTAAATTTTATTACCTTATTATAAAAGTAAAAATATAAAGAACGACATGACTTCATTCAGTAATGCTAATAGTCTGATGAAATATTTGAATGTTACACTGACAATGAGAGAAATTGTTTGATAAGATCAACTAATGTTTGGTTGAATAGTGATCAAATGAATTTTGTAGTTACTAGTACCCCAAAAACTTTGTTACATTTAACAAAACTTTTTGTAATTTGTTGTATGAAAATAATTATTTGGTTAAGGCTACAAAACAACTATATATTTAGTAATTATAACTATAAAATTCATTTGATTTTACCAAACATTTCTCTCAGTGTACGATATGAAAAATAAATGTATAATAATCGTAAAAATTGTTCTATCTCTCATACTAATATGTATTCGATTTCTATCTGATTTCTTCGTCGCGACGTGTATTTTTCATCTCATATTCGGCCGCGCGCGGCTCCTCGAGATAATTCGACGTTATCGCGAGGGTAAATAAGCTCACATCTATTCAGAGCTACGCTAATAGATTCCCCCAGGATGCTGTATCTCGGGATAAATGCCTCCCCTAGCGACACCGTTCATCATAACCGAAGTTGGACGGGCTAGGCGAAGGTCGAGGGGGTTAAAGGGGACGCGGTAAGAACGGGAACTTGGCACGATAGAGAGAAACGGAGCAGATAAGAGAACTCGACAATCCGTGCAACGTCCGAGGTGGTAATCAGAGATCCCTCTTCGTCCTTCGTCATGGAAGGAGCGGGACTGGAATCGACCGAGAAAAGGAGGGGAGCCCTAGGTTTCTCCTGACGTAGAACGAGAGACAAATAACGTTCGCGTCGGCTAGATTGAGGAGCTCGAAGTGTCGGTGAATGTACATTAATCTGTATCAGCCGGCGCCATCAATATTTAATCCTAATCCCGAAAATTGCCGCGCGAGAGTAAGACCGAGATCTATGGTGCGTTGATGGGACGCGATGTCCTTCCATCGATGTCATATTCGGTACATGACTGTCCCTTTGAATTTCCTTCGATCTCAATTTATACAGTACATATATACAAAGAACTTAAACTTCCTATTATTAACGTTCTGATTAAAAAAATTAGTAATATAGTAATTAAAACAAACGCACATTTACAGACCTCTATATATGACTTTGATAAATACATCATCTAACAATAAAAACTAAAATTAGAAGTAGATGAAGAGAGGCTCTGAAGAAACTAATGACATAAGAAAAAATTGTCGATAGAGCCGACACTGGGTGTTCTTGTGTAATTAATATGTATATTAACAATCAAAATTATTACATTTATAATATAGTAATTTTGATTGTTAATATTTACATTATAAATGTAATAATTTTGTTAATATATATATTAATTACACAAGAACACCCAGTGTCGGCTCTATCGGCAATTTTTTCTTATAATGTAATAATTTTGATTGTTAATATACATATTAATTACACAAGAACACCCAATGTTGGCTCTATCGGCAATTTTTTCTTATGTTAAAAATTAGAAGATCTTACATTAGCGTGAGCGATGTATTACGTCTACAACTTGACGATCGCATTTACGCGTCTCAATACGGGGAAAATATTTCTTACAAGCCAGAAACTGACGAGATTACATCGTTCGGCATTCGAAAACGTGTTTGCAATTTTGAACGACGTTTCTGCCAACGACGACCCCCCTCGTAAGGCGTCGCGACAGGCGTCTCGGGCCGACGTAGCGCGTGTCGTCGTTACGCGGCCGGCAGTGAAAATGGCTTGTGTGCCAGAAAGTCGCGGGTAAGTTAAACAGCGACCGTGGCATCGAGGCGTCGTAAAGCGCCGCGGCGCCTCCGTGTTTACACGGCGACGTCGAGGCCCACCAACCGCGTCCGGTCCCCGTTCCTCATGCCTCTCCCGCTCACCGTCTTTCGTGATGTGCATCGGCTCTCGTCTCGCTCGGATCTCACCCTCCCTGTCCTCCCTGCCTTCGACGTCGCGCGGTCCGCGGCCCAGGTTCCCTCGCTTATTCCACGTCTATTTTCGCGCGCGTGACAAATCTGTATGCCCGCCGGATTTATCGAGCGACATTCTGGCCGTCGTACGCCCGTCGTGCCCATATGGCAGAGCCCGGCAGCTATTTCCGTCGTCATCGGTGCACTTTACTCGCTCCTTCGACAAGTGTTCCTACCTATCGACGGGATAATCGGGAGTCTGAATCAACCACGAACATATCGGATAGCTTACGGATGACGTTAATGTGTGTAAGAAATTATGTAGTGTCGTTAAAACATTTCTAAATTGTAGCCTAGTCCTCAACAGAGCTAAAAATAAAAAGTTTACGATAAATTTCAAATATTCATAGTCCTCAGCTCTCATTGATCGGGAGAAATATCAATGTCCTCACGCAACTAACTACAATCCTCCTTTTAATGCAAAGATTTTGTCTAATAAGTATCATCAACTCAGGCAATGGTCTATTGTTTTATATCAAATATTGCAGCACTGTGAATTTGAATAATTGCTAATAATGGATACACACAGCGTTTCTTTTTGCCCTTCGCTAAATATTTTTCGAAAGTACAATATCTTATCGGTCTCTTAAGTGCAATGTATTGCAGTAAAGTATGCATCGGCACAGCCTCCGCGTGTAAAATAGCAAGCAGGCCATCTCCGCCGTTCGGCGCGTTAATGGACCGGCGTAACGATTTCGGAGACGGGGAGAGTTTTCGCGTGTAGAACATGATGACGATGAGACAATGATGCGGCACAGCGGGACCGACGCGTCACACCCGATGGAATTTCGAGGAGCATCACGAGGACGACCTCGTCATCTTTCTTTCGGCCGCCAAACCGGACGATGATTTACGAGCGTGTATTCCGTCGCGGGAATTTGTCAGTCCGTTTCTCGACGCTGCCTATAGGTGTTCTCTCGCCCACCCGATATCGATCTTCTTTTTACGCACATATACATGTGTACTACATTTGTATGCACATAGATGTGTAAATTGAAGTCCTGGCGAGACGAGCGAGAGCAGCGTGGATGGCTGTGGTCTTTCGTTCCCTTCGCGCCGAGAAAAAGTAAGTCTTAATAAAGTTGGGACGAGATAAATTGGTACATTAGCATCTCGGCTGTGATTCATGGTGACGTTTTCTAGGTGGTAGGGGAGGAAGGGTGAAATAGGGTGGCCGGGGATCCGGCTTATGATGTATCGCCATTAGCATCGGTTTCGTATTAGAACAAATACGCCCGTGTTTTTAAGCTCTAAAAGGCGCGACGCGCGTCTCGGTGTTCTTGATAGAATAATGCACCCCACGATTAAGTCTTCTAAACTTTGCTCCAGTTCGCACCCACGCGATGGAATCATATAACCATTTTAATGAAATATATTCGCATTAAGAACGTCGTGTTTAAGACGATAATGGAAACTTGACATTAATGTCCATGCTTTATAAAAAAAACATTCTATTAATTAAAAATACAAAAACGAGAATGTTGGTTTGGCATTTTACTAATCGTAAAGTATCATTAACTGTTCCAATGTCAAGATACTGCATAATCCATTTGTATAATCAAAAATCTTTGCAAAAAGTCAGTTGCAAAGTTCATAAAATGTAAATTAAATGTAAAATATAGAAAACCTTAAAGATAAAAATCGTTTTCAATTCTTTCGAAGATACACTGAGAGAAAAAATTGCAGTGGTGGCAACTATAAGGGAACAACCATACAAATTTTGCTAATATAATTATAATATATAGTTAAGTGAACTATATTGTAGTTACTGCAACTAAGTTAATGGTTAAGAGAACTAATAAAAAATACTTGTAGTATACTATATAATATTATATAGTAATTGCAACTATTTTTTATTAGTTTTCTTAACCATAAACTTAGTTGCAATAACTATAATATAGTTCACTTAATTATACATTATAATTATATTAACAAAATTTGTATGGTTGTCCCCTTATAGTTGCCACCGCTACAATTTTTTCTTTCAGTGTACAATTATAATGTGACTGTTCAAAATTTAAAAAACTGCGTAGATTGCAATCATCCGAAAAGACGTCTAGATTCTCCTATTTGTAGATGTTTTCGTGATAGAACAAAAGATAGAACTCTTAAAAATAAATGCAGTCTTGTTCAACATCATAATCGAGGTCTGTAATGAGCGTTCGGATAAATAATAGCGAATGCGTGTTTCACGAAATGGAAGGTAAATCATCCCCCGTCGCCTGGTGGAGCTCGGTCACAGGCCGATGCGAAACAAAGACCGCGACAGGGGGGCGAGTGCAACCCCCGCTCGTTCACGGCCGCCGTAATTCACAGTTTGGTGGCGCGTTTATTAACGGCGGCGCGGCGTCACTTCGGGCTACGCCTTTTTAATGATTTATCGTGCACGCGCCGAGACGTGCGTAGCCCTTTTGCGGGCCAAAGTTCGACGTCTTCCTTGGGGCCCCGCGGGGCCCTTCCCTCCTTCACCTTCCGCCAGCTGCCGATCGGTGAGAAGTGCAGATGGAGGCGCAGATGTTGCGTTTCAACCCTGTCACCGTTTGTAACTACATAGTTCCTCTTCTTGTTGTCGAGAGACGTCTTCCTCCTCTTCGTGTTAGGCGAATCGTAAAATTGGATACATCGACAGTTTTTCTGTCGGTTTTCTTTCTCTGTCGGATAGACCTTGAAATTAACTATTGCCACGATGCCCAAGATGGAAGCGAAAACGATAACGAGGCAAACAGGTAAAAATGATAAATAGCAAATAATGTTATATATTCATAATAATGTTACGATCGTGCATGGATGATCGACTGTTATATAAGAAAGTATAAATCTCAGATTGAGTAATCGAGGATTAATCAAAGGAGACAAGTAAGCTTCGTTTTCTTTTAACGTAACTTCAGGTCGTGATACGTGATATTAATCGCTTCTGTCAATGCGCTCGCGGTAGACTGATCCCGGCAGTTCTTGGCGAGGTTGAAATGAGGCTCGCGTGGATACATCGGGCCGAGTAATAAAGGATACTACTCATTATCGACGGAGTGTAATCGATGGCTTTATGACTCAGGTTCCGCCGCGATGTGTACGCCTGGCACGATAAAAAGACGCCGGATAAACCGAATACTGGACAGACGATGGAAGCGCGGTGAAAAACGTTTAATTGGACTAGATTGTGGACGGCCGGGGTGGTTGGAGCGTAGATGACCGGTTCGCGCAGGCACGTAAAGTATTGAAGGCGAACTTCGGAAAATTCTGCCTCTCGCCAAGCCGTACGCTAAATTGCTCCCTCGGTGTATTACCAGGAAGGGCGTACGGAATTTAGAGTACGCGTATCCTCTTATCGTCGAGGTTACGCCGCGGCGGAAAGAAGGTCGCTATATACTCGACATCGAGGCTTTAATCGCGTAACTGTACCCCGCCGCCCGTTCTAACCCTTCATTAGGCGCGCATCTACTTTCCGTGATTTTTATTTTAGCGACCTGCAGCTGCCCGTACAGGCGCGGCGCAGATATCGGACGTAAAACGTGGCTTAAGTTAATCCGCGTGTAATGGTCTCACAAGGTTACTCCTCGATCGTTCCCGATGCTGATGGCGCGTGCGCCTCATCGTAGGCTAATACCCGAGGTACCAAGAGAGATGAAAAGAATGTTAATATTTTGCGATTAAAAAGAAATATACGTTCAAAATAATCTAATAAATTTTCTGACGAGAGACATGAGAATAACAACAGAAAACGATTTTTTGGAATGTCATCTCCTTATTCGAAATGTCAGGCGGTCGCACACTGAGAGAAATCGTTTGGTAGTATATTGATCAAATAAATTTTATAGTTACTGGTACCAAAAACTTTGTTAATTTAACAAAAAAAAACCAAAAACTTTTTGTAATTTGTTCAAAACAACTATATATTTAGTAACTATCACTATAAAATTCATTTGATCACTAATCAACTAAACTTTGGTTGATTTTACAAAACATTTCTCTCAATGCAGTCGAAATTTGTCAAGCACAGATTTTGTTTGTACATGATAAGCTTAATGAGTATATAACTTTACATTTAAAGCAAATTCTCTTTCTCTCTGAAAGCGACGAACTCTAATCGGACCCCGGATGGTTTACGTATACGATACGCATCTTGCGAACACAGGCGGCCCAGGAAGCCATCTTGTTAAACTCGAGGGATTTCCGGGCAAGGACGAAAGGATCATTAGCGTCGAGTCGGATTCATCGCTCATACGCGAGTTCCCGTGCGATGAAAACTGCATGGAGAAAAGACAGACACGTCCCGTCCCATCGATATAAATAAAGTACCTATCGAAGGGATGGACACACTTCGTCCGAACACAACGACGAGCCAAATGAAAAATACCGAGACGGCCGATCAATGTAAATATATTCATGACGTGGGGTGGCCGAGCGGCCACAGGGATGCCGGGTTATATACGCGTGTACGGCGGGGTTTTATAGGATGGGGTTCTCGCCGAGGACTCGATGGCACTTGGACGGCACATAATTCACTCTTTGGCAGCTCATTACAATTTAAAAAGGCCTTTGTCAGTGCACTACTCGTGATTTCGTTCACGGTTCCGTGGCCCTCGTGCATCGATGCACCTTCGGTGGCAGCTAACGATGCTCTACTTAGTACGCTCGACACGTGTCAAGCCTTCGATATTAGAAATATAAATTAAAGCCGGTTACGTGATGTTGAGAACTAGAGCCAAATTCCGTATTAAGTATATTAAATATTTAAACTAAAATAATGTGTATCTCTTATAATTTTTATGCTTGAAAATTTTCTAACGATTATTTATTAGAATGAAAAATAAAATACTACGCTCTTGTGATAGAGCATTTTCTTTTCTCGCGCGAGACACACACTTAAAACGTAATCTAATTAATTATATTCGTTATCTCGACAATAATTATGCCGTTACGCACGATCGACTTTTACCACTACGAACGTATATCACAGATTATTATCCTAATCGCTGACGGATCAATAATGACGAGTTCGTTTTCTCCCGTCTGCGAAACCGGTTTGAAACAAAGAGTGACAACAGACCACGAGATTTCTAATTTAAGTTGTTCGTACGGCCATATCGAAAGAGAAATGACTATGTTCGCGTTGTCGAAACTGATTTCCGCCTATTACAGTCCTTACATCGATATAATTTTGAATTAACATATACAAGAATGCTAATTTATGATGCAAAAATACGAGACATAGAATTATCGAGCAACCGATTTTTCTTGATACAGTAAAAACGCGCGTATTAATTACGTGAATAATAAATTTGTTTTCGACATTTGTTATGATATTCGATATTGCAGTAAGTTTATGAAAATTTCTGTTTTAAAACGCGAACGGTTATTGATATATGATATTTTTAAAACGAGTATGTGAAACAACAATAAAGTAACGGATCCATTACTCTTGTCTCAATATCTTTGCGATGCCACGCAAAAATAACAGGCCTCCAGTTTAATAGCTAATTGGTTACGCGCAAAGTTAAAAGCGCGCGCTGCAAAAATTTATGCAAAACTGCGCTGATCGGCGAGCGGCCGACAAGTGTTCGAGCGCTCGATTATCTCGGTTGATTACGCACCTCGCTCGCGCTTTTATGCCTTAACACGTTTGTTAATCACTCTAATTCGCCTTCGACGAGCACTCGCGAACCCGGCAATCCGCGAGAATAATTACTACGTACGTCGCTCGCAACGTGCGCCTTTTTGCGCAACGAAATGCGCGCGAGTGTTTGCGACACCTTTTGTTCGGACGTAACACGGGGAGTCGAAGCTGGGTGAAAAAAAAGAGAAAAAAGAAGAGAGAAAGAGAGCGGGTGTGCAACCGCGCTCCCGCGGGATCGGGCGGAAAAGGAGAAGCCCGAAATTGATATGTATTCCATGCCGCGCCGCGTTCAATCTATCGCGGGTCAAGCAGGCGGAATTTTAAGCGCGGTTTGACGTATGCGCGTGTACGTACGTGCGTACGCGCGCGCGGCTGTTCGCCATCGGGTGTCGAGATAGCCCCAGACGATGAAACTGTGCGAAACACAGTGGCCCGGCCCCTGGATCACCTCTTCGCATTCAGGAACTTACGAGGACATAAAGTATCCCGATGTCTTATATCGTCGAATACGATACGCGTATTCGATACGTGTGCGTGCGCGCACTTCTTCCTATTGTGCAAAGGGGTGGCGCGCGGCTGCGATGCCCAACGAGGGTTGGGCGGTGGTCATCGTTGGAAAATTGAATTTCGTCCCTGAGGGCCCGTCGGATGAAGTATGCTGACAGTTGGAAAATTTGCGTTTAACCGCGCGCGCACGCGACACTAGGCGTCGGAATATCCCCGGGAAAATCTTCCCGCGCTCGTCCTCTCTCTCTCTCTTTTTTTTGTTTTTTCTCTATTTTTTTTTCAGAGGTGCGTGAATCCCGATATCGCGAAACGCTTCACTTTTATTTTGAGATGTGCATGGACTCACCGTGAGGCACCCATCCGTGATGGCAGTTCTCGCAGTAGCGCAGATGGCGTTTCCCGGGTGTGAAGGATTCGCAGCAGCAGCCGTTCACCGTGCAGCGGATGGACTGCAATCAAAAACAAGTGCGTCGCTGTAGAGAGGCTATTAAGTTACAGGGAAAGAAGGGTATCGCGTAACATTTAGAAAGAGTCGGCGTTCTATTTAGCGGGGGAGGATTCATAGCCTACGTACAGTGGGCTCCCGAACAGTTCACAGATCAAGGGACGCTTGCCGTGGGCAAGTGGAAAATGGATGACAGCAGGGGTTCCCGGTATTTTGAGTGACCGTTTGGCGTAACACCACCCCAGAGGAAGCTCGTAAGAGACAGGCTCGTCGGATTTTAAGGAACCGTGAATATTTTCCGCCCTTCGGCTCGGAATTAATCCCCTGGGACTGACCATCCAATACCGCCCCCCTCCTCCGAGGAGGAGGAAGGAGCCGACTTCGCGTATCGGTATTACTTTATATATATATATATATATATACGGGCAGAAAACTTTATTTTCCGCACTGCTGCAAGTTACCTGCAGGTCGGTATGTACCTACATCGAGATATCGACGTATCTCGTCGCCGCCGTGCTGCATCGAGACGAGAAGGCGGCATCTCTCCAGTGAGCCCCTATGTCCATTATATTGTAGATCTAAAAGTTTGCCCGTGAGCAACACGAATATGCACTAGGAAACTTCGACTCGCAATTATCTTGCTAATGTGCTTGGGGGACCGTCCGAGATTTTACGCAACGTCGCTTCGTATCGTTCTCAGATACTGCAAGTTAATTTCATTTACCCTTTCAATAATACATTGAAAAGGAATTTAATTTGGCTTTTACAGCTCTTAAGTATCTCTTATGACATTGTATATATTATAACATTATTTATTTTATTTAAGAAAAATAACAAAAGACATTTAACGATTATATTTTCTTGTTTTCTTTCTGTAAATTCCTTTTCGTTAAGAAAATCAATTTGAAAGAAAATTGTAAATTTCTTTTTCTTGATAAACACAACTTAGATACACGTATGCTCTCCCAACTTTATCTTCGGTCACGATCACATCGCGCATCTTCTGTATCAGTGAAAACGCAATTTACCGGGAGACGCAACCCTCGGCGACGTTCGCACGGGTAATAATTTGGAATCAGGGGCAGTTCTCGCTGCCTTCGTCCCTCGTAAAACGGCAGCGCGTTTATATAAAGAGGCGAAAAAAAGGGCCGCGAGAGAACGCTGGGAGGGGTAAAAAGTTGTTTCACGCCGGTGTAGACGCCGACGTTACCCGTTGTGTTGTCGTCATAACGCCGTTACGGCATTACACAGCGGCGTTAATATAAAGACAAATGAAGCGACGCCGCCGCGGTGCACGCTGTGCCGCCTTCTGCCCTACTGGGCTATGTGTCTTTATATAGACAGTATCCCGTGCCACCGTGAAAAACGCATTCGCCGAGAATCTTCTGTCGCGCGAAGAAGCGACGCGCGAGGGCGACGCGGCCGACAAAATTTCGCAGGCGGTGAAATTTTATTAGCCACGCCGCGGGTTATTTATTCAGAACGGCGACAGATTATACGGCGATATTAGCGGAGCTGCTACGCGTAAGAGGGAGCATTACATCGGAATAAAAAGAGCGTGCGCGCAGTATCGTCTCGCAAGCGATACTTCCCTGTTGTTCCGAGGCGGATTCATTAATTCTCCCTACATTGCGGTACTTTTTTCCAATTTACTTATGTAACTTTCTAATTTCTTCATTTTTCATTGGTGTTTCCATTTTTTTTTTTATTATTAATTTTACTTATGCATGTGTATTTTTTAAATTCATTTCCATAATGTATTTTCTGCAGTAATTTTAGAAAAGAATAAATGGCCTTGTAAATATCAATTTAATAAAAAATTTCTCATTGAAATATTTAGAGGTAAAAATTCAATTCTAAGCAAAAATATATATGCGCTGGCTAGAGCGTTTATATATTACATTATTAATATTGTACACGTAACACTTCCTGGATCTTTCACTTCCGTCTAGCATTGTCATTCTATTCGTCTTGCAAACGTGATAATAGACCGGTCTCGCAATGACGAATGCCATTTCTCGAGTTACATGCACGGAAGGTGTGTTCCGTTCATTCGTTCTAGCTCTTTTTCGCGATACTCCAAGCCGACTACTCTTACACACGCTCGAATCAAAGTCTAGTTCACGTATCGTCAAGTCGAATCAATATACTGTATTACATGCATACCGAGTCCGGAGTAATGAGCTACGTAACCTGGAAAAAATGCGATTCCTAGTCATAGAAGATCGATTTGCGTGCACGAGAGCTATTTTTAAATTCACGTCCACGTTTGTTGTGCACACGCAGCTATATCTCAGATTATTGTAGTTTTTTTTTCTTCAGCGTAATATTTCAATCAATAAAGTTGAATGAAGTTAAATGTGCTCATCCTTCGAAATGTCCGAAAATATATAACAGATCACACTTCCATAAAACTTGCACCGCGAATAATATAAAGATAACATCGTATTTAAAAAACAAGTCATTTAATGTTACACTGAGAGAAAAAAATTGTAGTGGTGGAAACTATAAGGGGCTTTATATTAAGAAAGCTAATAAAAAATAGTTGTAGTATACTATATAATATAGTAATTACAACTATTTTTTATTAGCTTTCTTAAACATAAACTTAATTGCAATAACTATAATATAGTTCACTTAATTATATATTATAATTATATTAACAAAATTTGTATGATTGTCCTTATAATTGCCACCACTACAATTTTTTCTCTCAGTGTAATGAAGGAAAATGTGAAGCACAAAATAATTACATATAAAGGTGCTGTAACTTTAAAACTAATGTAAAATTACTTTTTTTCCAAGTTATTGTTCATAACTTATTACGTCACTGTTCCACAGTTGGCGTAACGCGGATCTGCCGATGCACAACTGTATGTATTCGGCGGGTTCTGGCCCGAGTGTCTCTATCACTTCGGTCGTCCCCCTTTTACTTTCGCGCACTGTCTTCTGGTATCGCGCCGCACAGAAGGCAATAACATTTTTACGAGCCTCGAAACATTTATTGCCGCCTGTAGGCCGCCACGCGGTTTTATCGTCTTGCTCCTTCCTTGATACTCGCTGCTTAAAAATGCACGAGTGCCCGCGAGCGCGTGCGTACGTATATATGTATCATATATATATATATATATATTTCTTCGCAGTTGTACGTATTCCGATTAGAACGATAACGGCTCTACAACGTCTTCTTAAATTCCATCTCCCAACGTGATCGATGTCCCGGAAGCGACTCTAACGACAACTTTGTTCTGTCGTTATCTTAATTTGCTGTTACGATTTTTTTCAATACGCTTTTATCTAAGACTGTAAACAATGTGTTCTGCTTGATATTTTTAATATTATAATGCTTTAGGAAAGCAGATTGAAAACATGTACGTATTGGACATTATGACTTTATAAATACACACTTTGACAAAAGAGTTAAATAGGTAGTTACACACAGATAGTGTCAAATAGTCTACATTTTAATATTTTTAATATAGATAGTTACAAACGAATGAAATGTCATTGAAGTATTTTGTACGAACTATTTTTGCGAACTAAATTTATAATTATTTATAGAAAATATGTCGATCAAAACATTGATGATTATATATTTAAAGAGAAAATTAAGACGAAATAATTTAATATTGGATATATTAATTAAAAACTTTCTGGAGAATTTTTATGGACAAAATAAAGATTACAATTATAATAATTTTCGCACGAATATTTATCGAGATATCCAATGAGTATTTATGTCAAAGGCTTTGTGTATGTTCTTGAAATTCGCGCTGTGTTCCCGTACATCGAAAGTTGCGCGTAAAAAGCGATTACAGGAACGCGCCAGCGCTCTGCCAGCTCATAATTAACGGGGCGCAAGGTGCACGGTATTCAGGACGCGCTCCATCCTTCGGATGTGCGCGTGGCGTTGCACTGAGTTGCATTGCACATTGTACTTTCAGTTGTATCACGGCGCTTAAAAAGCCTCGCGGCGCGCGTGCCGAAATTAGCGTTCACGGCAGCTGGCTTTTTTGTCGAGCGAGAGAGAGAGAGAGAGAGAGAGAGAAAGAGAAAGAGAAAGAGAGAGAGAGAGAACCGTTTAACTACGCGCTCCCGAGAGCTGCCCACCGAACGATCGATCGAGCCTGTCATACGGATCGCGATCGTGATCGATCGCACCCCCGCGGCCAAAAATTCTCGGTCGGTCAAGGTTTCCGGAACGCCGGTATTTCGCAAAAGAACGCAATAGAGTTTCAACTGATGCGCTATAATAAACTGATCGATGAGATGTGTGCACATATTTTTCGACTTTCTCTGCTTCTTATCGAACTGCTGTAGTATATATATTTATCAATACGTACGTTCAATACACACAAGTATTTATTTAATAAATTTATAATTGATTTTTATTAATTATAATTCCTCTCTGAAAGGATAAAAACGTTTAACTGCGAAGAAAAATATTGCATAAATATTGCATAATTTTATGAGAATTATAGTTTACAACTATTGTTATTGCAACGCTTATTCAAACATTCTTCTGTAATTGCAATCATACTCGATAGTTTGGTATTAATAATAATAATTATTATCCAATAGATGCACGATTATAAAAAAGTATTCAACATGAAAATTTTTAACGATTTTTCCTGTTTTTACACAGAAAAAAATAACTATCAAATCAACAATTCATTCAAATTGAAATGAGAACGCCTTGTACGATCAAGCTGGATCTTAGTGCTTTTTTAATAAATTTT